>VUQG01027817.1:6639-37122 GCA_015106755.1 Etia nguti | reverse complement strand
CTTCTAACATCCAGAAGTCTGCACGATGTGTTTCATAGTTTCTAACAAGCCTTTGACAGTTAAACATAACATGACTGAAACACAAAAAAAAAAAAAAATAAAAAAAAAAAAAAAAAAAAAAAAAAAAAAAAAAAAAAAAAAAAAAAAAAAAAAAAAAAAAAAAAAAAAAAAAAAGAAAAAAAAAACCCAAAGCAAGCACGCCCTTTTTACAGCTTATTTGTAGAAACCAACCATGCAAGATGGCAGATGCATGAACTTGCAAAGAAAACCCACCCAGGATAAGCATTCTCACTTCAAACCGAGCAGCCACAGCTCTGCTTCAGCCCAGAGATTTACTCGGCGTTGACCGTCAGCTGATGAAGAAAAATTCTATTTCAAACTTAGCCATGCAGGGACAGCTGCATACTGTGCATGCCTGAGATCACGTGAACAAAGACAAACATGAACTGCTCAGACCTGATGGACCAATTACACAAAGTATCCTCTCTGTACACATAATGAAGACTTCTCCTCCCAACATTATACAGCACATCGTGCTGGACAAACACACACTGGCCACATGTCCTTTTAACGTGGTTTTGGCGATGAGGTTTGACGCGATGAGAGCTAAAAATAAAATGATGAAAAACAACACTTGGTGAACAACAACAGCGCTGCTCTTTTTAAGTGGAGCACAAACAATAACTGCAGAACAAACTAAAGAGCGCTATTTGTACGGCACTATTACCCACTTGCTCAGGTTTAAGCGCATCACAGGTCTGGCTGGAATGTGCTGGGAGGGGTGTCATTTTGACCCCCCCCCCCCAAAAAAAAAGATGCATCTGTTAAAAGGGCCATATTTCTCCCAGTCTGTAAAGTGAAAATGGGCTAATGGTTAATATCTGCTTGCACTCACAAGACATGTTTTTGCACAGGGCCAGAGTGAACAACGCTGCACCACAGCTGCCACGCCAGCCCATTTGTGGTGTTCCTTCTCAGTAATGGGAGCATTGATGGTCAAACTAATGGCAACAGATTGTGAAATTGTTTTCTCTGCAAATAAATATTGTTTTCGTGAAATGAAAAGACTGCAAACATTTAAATTAAACGTTTAAGTAAAGTCCTCATGTTCTGCTGGAATCATTGAAAGGAAAAAACTGTTCAAAACTGATTACTGGCTTTCTCTTCCACAGTCCCATCTTCCTCTCCTCACCCCACCAACCGGTCACAGCAGATGACTGACCCTCCCTGCCTCCCTGAGCCTGGCTCTGCTGGAGGTTTCATCCTGCTAAAAGGGAGTTTTTCCTTCCCACTGTCGCCAAGTGCTTGCTTATTGGGGGTCGTGTGATTGTTGGGGTTTCTCTTTTACTGTAGGGTCTTTACCTTTCAGTATAAAGCGCCTTGAGGTGATTGCTGTTATGATTTGGTGCATACACACACACACACACACATATATATAGAATTAAATTGAATGTGAACTCACCTCTAATGACGTAGGGGCCGACTGGTATTCATCTGTAATGACAACAGAAAGGAGAGTTATTCACTCATACAATGAGGATGTCACTTATTGTGCAAGTAGCTGCCTGTAACAATCACCAAGTCAAACACACCCTCTTAATCATTTATGGGAACGCAATGTACAAATCATCCAAAGGCGCCTCGAAGCAAACATGGAGAGGAAAACGGTGTTAAAAACTAAAATGAAGGTTAGAAGGAGTGAGCAAGATTACTCAACGGCACTGAAGATGATTGTAAAAAGAGCCAGTTAATAAATTATTATGTTTTCCTCTCAAGTCACTGCACATTGCTCGCACATCGCCTGAGGCAGACAGAGATGTCAAAACCAGCCGCTGGGGGCTGCTTGTAGTAGTATTTTCATTCAAACATCGAAATGTTGCTCTCATTCTCTCACTATTGTTTCCATGGATACATTGCTTAAAATGGAAAGAAAGAATAAAAGAAATCAATACCTCAAGTTTATGACCTTTCAATAAATACCTGCATAAAAGGTGACTAGAAAAATGACTAGACATTCTCTTTCATGTTTTGGGGGGGAAAAAAAAAAGAAAAAAAGACTACGCAAATCAAGGTCTCCAAATCTCTTCAAGCAATTATTTTTCCACACATCACTGCCTCAAGATCTCCACAAAGCATCCTAAAAATCAATAGAAATAAGCAGTTCCTTTCTACCCAGAAGAAAAATAACAATAAATCTGATTTTTAATGCCAAGAGCCAACAGCATGAAAATTACTTTAAGTTTAGGAAAAGACTGCAGTTTGTTTTCAAATACATCTGTTCATAATATTTATCTTACATGTTGGAAAAATAATGCTCTAAATATCCAGTGTATTAAAATATATCTCCAAGACGTCCTGAACAAACATCAAAATTTTTCCTTTTCAAAACAATTCCAGCATACTGTCTTACCAAAATGAGTCAATATATGAATTTCATATTCATATTTCATGTTCTCATAGTTTTGCGATATGGAAAATAACATGCCAACGTGGGAGGGTTCAGGATTAGGATGTGGTTAGGGTTACAGTTATGGGGTCAGGGTTGGGGTTTGGTGTGTGTCGAGATGGTGTTTTCACATCGCAAAACTATGACATCACGATGATCTGACATTAATTATGACGATCCGGGAAAAACACCAACACGGGGATGTTGATACAGGGGTTATTTTCAGCCTCTGCAACAACTCTGTTGAGGGTACTACTGCTCCAAATGACTTCTTCAAATCATTACAAAGTTTTTTTCAACATGAAAGAAAGAAAACGAGCAACTTTTCAAATTCCGGGCGCTGGGAGCACTAGGGATTTTTAACTATTGGTTAAAAAGTTAAAGTTAAAACTATGAACTTCAGGCCTCATTAAGTTACCTGAGGCAGCGAGTTTAGCTACGTATAACCACCGTTAAGAATTAGGTAATAGTTTAAAGTACAGAATGAAAGAGCAGCAGTCCAGACTGTAATATTAGGTCATCGCATAAAAATGAGAAACTTTGGCCAGATATGCAATCATTCTGCATACTAACACTGGTACCATTTAGGCTTCAACTCAAAGTATTCAAATAAAATTAGACTTCCTGCTCAAGGACACATCCACGAAAAACATTTGTTTCACAGTGTCCAACAATTCTGTTGCAGGCCACTACAATTACAGCCAACAATTACTCATGAATACTCATTCGGGAAACACTGGGTCCTCTGTTTGTCCCAGCAGAGGAGCGGTGGCTCAGCCAGGACCCTTGCAGGGCAAGTAAATCTCAGCGGACATATTTCGAGGAGTGTAGTGTCAGCCTGACTATTCTGTTCATTCAAATAGCCTCTGTGCTGCTGAAAGGCCTTCGCAGCTTTCACAGACAGACACGCTAATTAATCTGCCAAGTCTTCACCCATCACTACCCGCAAGTCAAATAAATTTAGAAGGAAAAGAAGCTCCTGCTGGTATGAATCACTGAAATCGCGGTAAACAAGCGTCTCGTCTGATGCAGCATTCAGGAGAGGAGGCAAAGGTATTCTTTCCCATGCTCCATGTGAACTGATCTGACTGCAGCATGTTCATCACGCCTCGATTCACCGCAAAATAAGCCAAGACTTGGTGCTGCTTATTAGTCTGATTCTGTTTGCTGCAAAAATAAACACTTCTTTGCTTGCTGAGATTTCTTGATAACCACCCACAGCAGCTCCGGTCAAAATCTTAATCTAGGCCGATATCACTAGAGGGGTTGAAGAGCCTATTGTTGGTGGTCTGGGAGCAGGCCAAATCATAGCACCTTGTCACTGACTCATGCAGGCCATATGCAGGTTGCATAAGCACTGATTTTATGCCGGTGTGGTACACTAGCCGCTCAGCTGCTGGATGCTTAATAGGTCTCACATCTCTCTCATCACCAGGCCTAATAGGAATCAGGACAGGGCCAAGCTGTCCCAAAAATACTCCAGCTACCAGCGAGGAGGAGCAGCAGAGGACTCTCCCCATAATCTCAAACTGATGTGCACTCTGAAAGTCAGTGAATCTAATCAACACATTTGTTCTATTTTTGGTGGTGCAAAAATGCTAAGCAGCACCAAGTGAATCTGTTTATTCTGTGACCGGGATTCACCGGAAGACAATATTACTGGTTAGTCTAGACAAGGCAGAGCTGGACAGAGGGGTCAACTCAAAACAGGGGGATGGGAAAAAATAAGAAAGGTTCAAATGGGTTCCCGAGATAATGTGGCTGCGAAGAAAGACACACCCAATCTCATTTCTGAAATATTATTGGAATGCAGTTAAAGACATTACACACACCTTTCTCCACACCTGAGTTGCTGTACAAGAGAAAGCCTTTCTCCTGTGTATAGAGATAGACTACAGGTTCATCTGTGGTTTCAGTACAGAGAGACCTGCTAGTTTCTAATCTGTTTTTCTGGTGTGGTTCTTATAGAAGTTGACCGTTTTCATCTTAGACATCTACTTTCACTTTAGATCCATCTTATCTTAAAGACCTCATTTTACCGTATCACCCTAACAGATCGCGTCACTCCCAGACTGATTACTTATGGTTTACTTGTGGTTCCTAGGATATTTAAAAGTAGAATTTTGATGCTTTTTGATAAAGCATATAGTTAGCGCTGTATCAGAAACCTCCCTTAGTTACACTGCAATAGACCTAGATTTCTGAGGGCTTCCCATGATGCAGAGAGTGTTTCTTCTTTACCATGTTTATACACCACTCTGCATTACTTAATATTAACCTCTGGCTCTCGTACACAGTGTCTTTTGTCCCGTCTTCCTCCCTTCACCCCAAACCATCTGCCACGCCCAGTGCCCGCCTGGTTTTGGCAAAGGTTTCTTCCTGTTAAAAGATTGGGGGGTTTTCCCCCCACTTTCGCAAAGCACTTGCTCATAGGGGGGTGGGGTTCTCTCTTATTTTAGGGTCTTCACCCTACAATGTAAAGCACCTTGAGGCAATTATTGCTGTGATTTGGTGCCATATAATTTAATTAATAATTGAATTAAAAATAACTGCATTTCCTATCTGTATAGCCAAAAACGTCAATTTCTTACAAAAAGAAAATCTACCTACCTATCTAGAAAATGAGCCTGTATTAAAGAGTTCAAGGATCCTCTAAAAACAGAGTGGATGTAGAGGATGTATGTAGTCAACATGCGTACATAAACTTCCATCCAGCTAAATTTAAATTGCGTGTAACCTCTCAGCCTACACCTGGCACCTTGCTCTTGAATGGATTCTGCCTCCTGCCCCCAAATTCGCCCCCAATTCACCCCAAAATGTCACAACAAAGAGCAGCTGTGACTCATCTGTCTCCGGCCTCGTGCTTGTAGGAAGTTTGGTTTTTTTTTCACCGCAGTCTCGCACTGGACTGCACCCAAAAAGGTGTACTGCAATTTGAACAGGTCACGTGATTTGTGTTTGCTGACTCTAACTGACCGCTGTACGTCAGGGGAGAGTGGCTGTGAGGCAGCCCTGCTAACAAACCCGTCTAAACCGAGCTTTAATATGAATCATGTTTGTGATGTAAATATCAGCCGCTGTTATGAGAACAAACCTGCAACGTAAATAATTCATCACACAAGCTTTCGTGGTCTTCCCCCCAGCAGCTATGCGGTGATCTATGATGTATTATTAACAGGCGCCTGTAAACAAAATCGCCACATGGCTAAAAGCAGGCAGCCACAACAATATGGCCTCTTCGTAGGGATGCTCCATTCGTTTGGCCTGTCAGGGATGTGGAGGAAAATGCTTTTTGTTGTTGTTGTTGACGGCTGCCTGTTCAAAGCCAGTCTCCCTCGTTTAACCTATGCAGTTACTCATAGCACACAAAGCTAAAGCGGACACCTGTCCGGTCTCGGTTAGTTGGTTGGTTTAGTTACCTGCGCTATCTTCAAAGTGCAGTTTGACAGTCCCGTCTCTCCCGAGCCTCATATTCCCGGGTCCCTCAATCCTCCTCGGGTGCTCGGCTGATGAGACACCGGCAGACTTGGAGCTTCTCCTCCGGTGTTTCTGCGCTAAAGTCCGACAACACTGGTAACACACTGCCCATGCCTGCTCCTCGTTTATCGGCTGGCTGTACAAAGCCAGGATTTCTTCCAAAGAGAGCTCCTCGGCTCCGTCGCCGCAGTCCATGTTCACGTCTGCTACGCTCAAATCGGCGGCGAAATTCCGGAGAACGGTGGGCGAAGTCACCATCCCGTCCTCAGTCCCCGGTCGCTTGGCCATCCTCACATCATTTTTGCCCGCGTAACACAAAGGGGAAAACGAACAGGTTTGTCAGGTAAAGTTCCAGAGCTGCCCAGCTACATGATAAGACGTAGCCTCCTCCGTCAGCCAGGTGTTATCTGTACCGTCACCGTGGCAGAGGAGCACCAACGGTTCACACCGAGCCACAGCCAACCGAGAACGTGTTCCGCGCGGTCCTAAAGCCTGAACGTTTAACTACCGATCAACATCAACAACATGCCGAAACTCCTGTCTTTTATAATTCACCGAACTTCCGGTCTGTAATCAAGAGTGAGATTTTTTTAAATCAAAAATGTAAATTTATAAATTATAGTTGAAATTATGTGAAAAACTATAATAAATATATATTTAAAAAAATAAATACTTAGCATACAGTAAGAGTCGACACACCTGATTTGGGCGTTTGTTTTAAAAAGGTGTGTCACAAAGGTCAACGAATCATGTGGTGGACTGTATTCGTCCCTCGTTCATTTATATTTTTCAAGGAAATGGGAATTGAGCACAGCTATTTCTTGAAACATTTGCAAACATACTCGGAAGTACAGGATTTAAGGCAAAAACAGAGTTCGTGTAATTCTAGCGAGCTTGGAAGTCAATATTCAATATGACTGCCTTTAGTCTTCAAAATAGCTTGAACTCTTTAAGCAAGCTTTCTTGTAAATTCTATAAGTAATCTTCAGGAATAGTTCTCCAGGCTACTTGAAGGACATTCAAAGCCCTTCTTTGGATGCTGGCTACCTTTACATGATCCCATACTGCACAGCTCACACAGGCTGGTGCTCTGGGGAGGCCAATCCATGACTGATAGTCACTGATAGTGTGCTATTGTGTGTTTTTCTATCCAGGTATGCTTTTACAGCAATGCCAGTGTGTTTGGGGGCATTGTCATGCAGAAAAATGAACCCACTGTCAATTAGATTCTTTCTAGATGGTACTCCAAGGTAGATCAAAATCTGGTGGAAATTTCACTGTATTTTCAGTGTTTTACCACTGTCCTGACTTCCTCCATATATACTGACAATCTTAACCAAAATTTCAAATTTGGATTCATCACTCCACAAGACCTTTTCTCACTGATTTTGAGTTCAGTTCTTATGTAATTTGGCATGCCTCAGCCATTTGTTCCTGTTTCCCTTCCTTATGAATGACTTATTTCTTTACCATTACCAATGGCCAGTAAACAGTAGATGGACCAACTGACACAGGATCTGACGAGTGGCCTTAGTGGCCTAACAAACCACTTAACAGGCACAAAAAGGCCACCAAAAAAAACCCAACAACAACAACTGAAAAATAATATTCCTCTGAAATTGTCAGGTACAAGGACTGGATTGAAAATGATTGAATAAGCACCCAATGTCCAAAGAAAACATCTGAAAGACCTTCAGATCACCTGGAAAACTATTGCTCACGACCACTTTAAAAGGAAAACTAAAATGAAGTCCCACTGCTTGGAAGTGAAGTACAAAGAAACTCATAACAGAAGACTGTGTTATAAAATGATTTGCTCACCAGAGATTGTCAGAGTAGGCTATAAATATTGATTAAATGATAATGCTTGGGAAAAATTAATGAATTACTCTCTTAAAGGTAAAGAGACCATTACACATAATTACAATTAAGCTAATTTTACATTGCAGTCATTAACACTTTTGAAACTTTAGCTTGTAATTGAAAATAGTTTATAGCACTTCATTGCAATATTGATGCTTTTCCAGTCTAATCACCACAGGAAACAGAAAAGGTTGATTTCTTTTAATTCGTGTAATGAGAAATAAATGCACAGATCACATTTTTACCCCTGGATTTCATACATTAAGAAGCCAGCAAATATTTTAATGCAAAGAAGAAAAAAGTCATTTTGAAACATACACCTTGAGGTATGTTTTGCCATCACAAATATGGCGCGGTCTGTACACATTTCGTCACATCATCTAAGTAAAGTCATTAAAAACTCTTGACAAGCGACCATTATCACATGCACACCATTTTAATTCAGATTCTTAAATTTATTTATATGACCAACAGACTGTCCTTTATACAATCATGTGAAGCTGACAGCCTCCGGTAAGTCAGAGCTTTTCTTAAAGTGTTTGTTACCACTTTCAAACCTCTTTGTGTTTAGATATTAAGACCTCAGCTGGTCAACTACGCCATCTGCTGGTCATATGATCTGATTTCCCAGATGCCCCATCCTGAAAATCCTCCTGAGTATGCTTGTATTTACATATGTTGGATAGGCTTTTTTTTAATTGATTTTTTTAATGGCTTGCTTTTGATCAAGTTTGGGCAGAGACTTCGATAAATTAACATAGCACCGATCTATACATGCAGACCGGTATTAAGCCAAAAAAATTTACATGTTACAATACTGAATATAAAGTGTGCATTTTACAACGTAACAGAGAGTAAAGTAGAAGTATTGAACACAACAGTATAAAGCAAACTTTAAAAATCAAACTCTGAAAGAGAACACAACAGCACTTTGAATCAGGATTAATTGTAGGCACATGCGGATGTGTTTGTATATCTTGCGAAAGGCTGGAAAAGGCAGTCTTTAGCCTTCAAGCTTCACGCCTCCAAATCTCAGCTTCTAAACAGCACTTCTGGTTCTTTTAAATGAAAATTACTTACAGCATTGACTGAGGTTAAACAGCATCGGTATTAGTTCCCATACTACTGGTAATCATTCACAACGAAAGGAGTATACTTGCACAAAGAACTGAAGCAAATTCTTAGGAAGGCCTCACACAGAACACACTGCTTGTAATTATCATGTGCATATGGGACAATCTGCTCTTTTTTTCTTTTTCTTCTTTTTTGTTTTTTTCTTCTTCACACTGGCTGAACACAGTGACACATTCCCTGACTGGCACCATAAGCATGGGAGAGAAGCATGGTGTAAAGTGTGAACATTGCTCGTTACCCACTCTCTTCTTCACACATGCATTTGCAACGGCACAACCAAGATGCAGCATCCTCAGGTCTTTGGATGGAGACGTACGCAGGTGCTTGTGTTGTAAATCACTGTGAACAACAGCCAGGATCTTGCAAAAAATAGAAAATAAAAAAAATAATAATAAAATCAGCCACGCACGTCTGCAAATCACCATCTCGTCCTCTGGAGAGGCGCTCGCACCTACGGCCACCTTCCTCCTTGCGGAGGTTCATCTTTCGTCACAGGCGTTTTCAGGTTCTGGATCGTCACTGGTGTTGGCGCTTACCGGCTGCCCATCCTTAGACAAAGCGCTGGCCTCCTTTGATGACCTTCTTTTGGAGTCACGAGTAGATTGCTGTAAAAAGATTTGGAATGCCACTTCATTTAAATGTCACCGCACTACACAGACAGCGAGTGGGCAAAGATGGCCAATTGAGAGGTGAGTCACTGAGGTCCTGCCATGTGTGGAAGGTTAAATTAATAATATATATTTTTAACTGTGTTTTAGAGATACTGAAATATAATTGGTAAGATAAAATTATTTTTCAGATCGTTTTTTAAAGCTTAAATCAGTTTTGTAAAGAACAAAAATATTTTCAATTTAAACCTCACAAAAAAAGAGAGTGGTTGTTATTACCTTTCCTTTTTAAAAAGATAAACTCACCAACCAGTTTATTAGGTACACTTTGCTAGTACCCTGTTCAGAACTGTCGTAATTCTTCAAGGCACAGATTCAACAAGGTGCTGAAAACATTCCTCAGAGGATTTTGGTGGATACTGACACGACAGCATCACACAGCTGCTGCAGATTTGTCTGCTTCACATCCATGATGTGAATATCCAGCTCAACCACATCCCAAAGGTGCTCTGTTGAATTGAAATCTGCTGACTCTGGAGGTCATTTGAGTATACTGAACTCATCTTGTTCAAGAAACCAGTTTGAGATCATCTGAGCTTTGTGACATGATATGTTACAAGCTGTGGTCATAAAAGGATAGGCATGGTCAGCAACAATACTTGGGTGGGCTATGACATTTAAACAATGGTCTGTTGGTACTGTGGGTTCACAATGTGCCAAGAAAATATCCCCCACACCATGATGCCTAAACTCTTGTTTATGCCAAATTCTGACCCTACCATCTAACTGTTCCAGCAGATACTGAGAATCATAAGCCTATGTGTACTGTAGCTTCTCTTTCCCGTTCTTAGCTGACAGGAGTGGCACTCAGTGTGGTCTTCTGCTGCTGTAGCCACTTCAAGATTGGACATGTTCTGCCTACTTTGGTTGTAACAAGTGGTTATTTGAGTTATTGTTGCCCTCCAATCAGCTTGCAAGAATCTGGCCATTCTCCTCTCATTTCTCTGCTCACCAGATAACTGTCGCTCATTGGATATTTTCTCTTTTTTGGACCATCCTCTGTAAACTCTACAGATGGTTGTGTGTTTCTGAAATAGTCAGAGTAGGCCGTCTGGCAACAACAATCGCGCCACAATCAGCATCACCTATATCACCTTTCTTCTGTATTCTGGTGCTCAGTTTGAACTTCAGCAGGCCGCCTTGACTATGTCTACATGTCTGAATCCATTAAGTTACTGCCATGTGATTGGCTGATTCGATTTGTGCATTAATGAGCAGCTGAACAGGTGTGCTTAATAAAGTGGCCAGTGAGTGTACAAATGATAATGAAGGGATGTTAATTTTATACCTGATGAAGTTTAGATGAACTGACATTTTGTAATATAATGAATATATGAGCAGTAAGCGAGACAGTATGCGTGAATGATATTTAAGTGTCTTTACAAAGTTTCCCACAGCAAAAACAGCACAATGAGCTCAAAGATTTTCTAGTATGTTCTATAAACAAATGCAAAAAATCTTACTAGAATAAGTTAAATCAGAAATATTAGGAATATCTGACAATTCTTTTTAATAACTGTTATTAATAAATGTTGAATTTGACTGTGAAGAAACAATGAAATGGCATATCATACTGTTTAATTATTTGCTTATAGTTGGCTTGTAAAACATCTATAAACATTATTGTTATGTAAAATTGCAAAAAATGACATTATGACATTGCATAAATGTCATGTGGATGGCTTGAGCTGAATAAGCTTCTCTAGCTGTGCTCTATGTAAACATGTTAAAAGCTAATGGCGAATATAGTTACATTTCTTATGAAGATGATGGTGATTTTGCAGGTTCGGTATGTGGCATTGCTGGTGGTGCTCAAATCCTGCCCATGACCATGTGCGCAAAGATGTTTTAGGACTCACACATGCCAGTACCTGCTACCAGTGACACCTACATCACTAAAAGAGCGTCTGGGTCTCCTCTGGTGGTTGGAGCTGCTGGTGGTGAGGGCCTGCTTCCCACACTGGGTGCCCGTGTTCACCATCCTCTTCTCCCTTATGTTGGCTTCCAGAGGTTTACCTACAGGGCAGTGGTTAGTGTTTGAAATGTGGCACTCTTTCAAACATGAAAACAAGATAGTAGAGATGGCTGCGATGGCTGTGTCAGCTGGGTGAAGTTGTGGTGTGAGTGGTTTGTTTAGCTTGTGGCTGCACCCTGTCAGCATATATGGCACCTAAAGAGAATGCATTTGGATTTGCATCTTAATGAGAGATCTTTCTTTTGTTTTTTTTTCAGAGATGACGGAGGCTCTTACTGTTTGCTACTGGAAGAGGGGTCTCTACATCCGTGTTAGTAAGCCATGTCGATTCTGTTTCTCTTGTCCAGCTTTCATGGTACCTCGGCTCGATGATCGCGTCCGCCCGACTCCCTCCACAACCCATCGAGATAATCATCCACGGCAGGTGTAGCTGAGGCTGACGCGGGCTTAAACACCGCTAGCTTTGTCTCACAGCATCCGCGGCATCTCCTCCCCGGCTCTCCACTAAAGCTCCATCCGTGTTTCCATCATCAGTCGGCGGCTCTGAAGCTGCTGCTCTTCTCAAACAGCAGTGCCAGCTGACCAGCACGAGCTACCTGCGTCACCCAGAGAGGGCGGAGCTTAAAGTGGCTGCTGATTGGCCACGAGGGAAATCAACAGCCGCTATTGTCAGCATCATCACTACGGCCAGCATCCTCATCATGGAAACGTGTGTGCCAAACGAAACTGCTCTTTCTGTTTTTAATGTAATTTATCGAGTTAAATCTTTACAGTCCACAACAAAACGTCGATGCCAGTTGTTATATTCAATAAGGCACCAATAATTGACTTTATTGACAGGCTTTGGAGGATTAGAAGTCGTTAAAGTCGTAAAGTATACGATCTGGGTTGCTAAGGTGGGGCATTTTTATAGGAGATCTATATTTGGTAATTATGAAGCTTTAAATGGCTTAAAATACTTTATGATCAAGGTCAACATGCCCACAAGAAAAATAATTTGTATGCACTGTGTTATGTATCAGAAAATGAATAATAGGCTCCATCTTATTAGGAAACACTGAATATGTAGAGTAGGTTTTTTATGAAAGACACAAAAAGCCAAATAATGAGGGAAAAAAACATTTGAATCATTATGAGCTTGATGTGCATCTTTGTGTAAAAACATGTGCATATACATGCACAAAGAGAAACATAAGATGCACTTTGGAATAAACATGTAAGACAAAACCTCACAGTCTCCTGATATCCCTCAGCATTGTCACTGGAATCAATTTGCATTCATTTATTTTTGTTTTGCATCTCTTTGAAGCTTCTGGTCATTTTGCACGTGGTTATTTTTGTCTCTAACTAATTAGTGTATGTTTTATCTTTAAGATACACTAACAAAAAGTGTATCTTGTATCAACAGAAACCTTAAAACGATCCTTGTAGTACCTAAAGCCACATATTTATTTCAGAGAGAAATATTTCCTCATAAATCATCACACACCTTAACAACTTAGCCTTTATCTTGTTTTTTCCCCCCATTACTTTATTGAGCAGGTTTACGCAGGATAAAAAGCCAAAGTCAAGCATCTTTCACGGAGTATTTAATTTCACATTTATTTAAATATGTGTTTTAATTTATAGATATACTGACAATACAGTATTTGCACATGTACACATTATTCATTGTTCTCAAACGGCTTGATATACAGAAATCACAGGAGCATAAGATCAGCGAACATATTGCTTCATTGTACCGTAAAATGACCAGTTTCAGTGTTTCACAGGTTTTAGCTTGAGAAGGAGAAACAACTGTCAACATCTACTTATAAACAGGCATTCCTTACATGGAGCTATAAACACGTCACTTTTAAAAAACTGAACAAACATATTCACTGATTTTGGATGCCTGAAATAAATACTGTAGTTAACACACACACCGATTTATTTATTTATTTATTTTTATTCCCACTTACCCCACATATACCTTTCATGTTAATTTTAACAAGTAGGGTATGGAAGTAGTGACAGTAAAAACACTGTATTTTACATAGCATTTGAAGCAATGAGGGAATACCAACTATTCAGATGGAGGAAGCTGTTTACTTAAGTAGTGTGGTACAAACAGAAAAAGACAACAACAAAAAAAGGTTAGCCCTCATTCAAGTATGTTGGAACAGAAGTTTTGATTAGAGACCATTTTACCTCTAAAACAGATCCAGAGTATAGTCACTAATCAGTACTCTGACTCCTAACAACTTATAAGGGAGGAGACCCAGGAATGTACTAGGAACATAAAACACAGGAAAGGAAGGAAGAACACAAAAAAAGTCTAGAGTAAAAATAATTTAAGGTTTGTGGATGTGAAAGTGTCACATCAGAACACTCCTGCACGTAATGATAATGTATCTAGACCTTGAAATCCAGCAGGTTGCAGTCGATCTTGTAGTAAACATAGGGGTAGTACTCTTGCTGGCTCAAGTTCAAGCCTGGGATGTCCATGGAGGCCTGAAGGCAGAGAACAGTAATTATACAATAGAATATGACAATAGAATATGACAATACATTATCGTTCCCTTTGGAAAAATATTTTTTTCTTCACTTAAATAAAGCTATAATCAACAGATTGTTATTTATCTTAATATAAGGATGTAAAGAAAAGGGGAGGTGGATGATTCCCAAGGGGATACACCGAGTGCAGCACGTATTCCAGTGTTTAGTCTGACTTTGTTTGAAGGCAAAAAAAAAAAAAAAAAATCAGTCACAGATCTGTGCCTTAGTTTAATTATTACAATACACTGATCTGTGTGTCTTGTGGCCCAGCAGGAATCTTTAGAACTGAAAAATGAAAAAACAAACAAACCTGCAGTTCCTCTAGTGACCACTTAAAAGTGCCCTTGAAAGTGAGTCAGTTTCCATCCTATTTAAAAAAAAATCCTCAACCAGTTGGCAAGCGGTTGCTGCAGTCACCTGCAGCTAGCATGGAAGCATGGACGCTCTTTTCTACTCTACTTGAGCACTCAAAAGTGCTTTATATAGACAAGATCTCATTTACCCACTCACACACACATTCACACTGGGATGAATGAATTGGGGTTCGGTACATTACCCAACGATATTTTGGCATGTAGACTGGAGTACCACATGATCAAACTACCAACCTTCAGATTAGTAGCTGACCTGCTCTACCTCCTTTAGCCACTCCAAAAACAACTGTGACGCAAACTGGAAATGGAAACCAGTCGCCTTCAAAGGTTGCAGTGCTAAGGCACAACTTTTACTCTGAAGATGAACCAATGGTTGCCAGGGGGTCGTGATCTGGCCTCTAGGCCTGTGTGAGTCAGGCCAAAATTGTCTTAAGGGTTAAAACGGCATTTTTAGGGGTGTGACCACTTTAACTGACTATTGTTATTTTATTAATATTTTAGCACTAATCTATGTCTGTGTGCTTTACCCTTACATTCTACAGATGCACCTTGCTAAACAAGGTTGCTAGCATTAGCACCCCACATTCTCATGACCTATAGTTCCAAAAAAGCAAGATGGACACCTCCGATGTGCTCAACTCAAAACTTCAAAGCAAGTTTACAAACAAACTGGTGACCTTATGGTGGCTACATTTATCCTTTATATACAGCCTGTGTTTTTAGCATAAAGGTCATTTAGACTCGAGGTCATAATATGTGGTGGATTTGTACTTTACTGTATAACACAGTCCTCAGATTACTTCATTTAACACTGCCAAAAAAAACAGGTAAGTAACAAACAAATGTGCTGCTGAGACTCACGTCAATGACTGCAGCACTGCTGTCCAGGTGCTTGTACAGATCGTACAGCACCTCTCTGAGTTTCTTCATGTTCTTCTTGTTGGGCTGAAGCAGCATAGCCTGGAAGTTGACTGGCAGCCCATATCTATGAAATACAAGATAACCATGAATCGAGAGTCTGTTTTCACTAAAATGATGGTAAAGGATGCACATCTGTACATTAATAAATTCATAATGTGCTGCATGTCGTCTCACCTGAGCACTGACTCCACAAACACGCGCAGAGCTTTTATGTGAATCCAAGCGATGAAGGCCTCACTGAAATTCACCTTCAGCCATCGTACCAAAGGGCCCTAGATTGAAGGCAACAACATAACATCAATTTTTACCATTCTTAAAAGTAAGGGTGATAAATACCACAGCAATATGAAAATGAAACAGCTTCTTTACTTTTTGATTACTAGTTAACTATAACTACAAATAGCAGTTGCAAAAGGATGTACAGATGTACTACAAAAGCAATTCTTTCTGTACAGAGCGGGCTCCACTAACTACACAGTCAGGAGCATTGTTAGTGAAGTAAGCAGCAGGCATACAAACTGTTTCTTCTTGTCGGTGGACAAGCGCGTCATCTCTTCTTTGTCTGCCTTCATCTCCTCCTCATTGTACTGGAAGTCCCGCACCGTAAACCTGAGCCAGGACACACAGCAGAGAGATGGCTATCAGCTTTCACAGAGATGAGTATAATCAAGCACCTACTACACACACGTCCTCAAAATATGTTTAGCACACACAGTCGTGCTAATGTAAGAGCCCTATGAAGCTGAGACTAACACAACAGCAGCCTACGTAAATCCTCATGAGCCACTTATCCATTTATGGAGCATTTATTACTAAAGGAAACATTTATCATTCACAGAAAACACAAAGCTGGATCAACTGGAGTGTATCAAGTGCAACACGCAACATAAGCTTTACACATTAAATCTGAAAAGCTCATATTCTTTTGAGTAAACAGAAGTGGAATAGTTTACTTGTTTTCTCTAGCCTTGTGTTTGAAGTCATCTACAGCTTTCCTAAAGAGGGTGACACTGAACAGACCGCTGTCGTTGTCTTCAAACAGCAGCCTGGAGAAGAGGACAGGATGCACAGGAGGTGTGGGAAAATAAATATCAATACAGCAGAGTATTGTGACATTTTGTGCAACAACAATGCAACCACACAAAGACACAATATATTTATATTTTATCATAAAATAAACATAATATAATAACAATACATTTTAAATGCAAACCAAACTTTTCAGTATAAAAATAATCAGTTTTAATTGTTGATTTTTTTTTTGTCTTTGAATGTTTTAGGGCATTAACAAACAGGACATTTTACTTTTTTTTACTTTATAGCAGAATGTTTTATTTTTATTTCAGTTTAGGATTTTTATTTATTTAATCTAAAACTACATTTTTAAGTTTATTTTATTTAACAGTAATTTACTTTTCAATTCTTCAGCTGCCGACCTTTGCAACTTTGCAAATTGAATTGTATAAAAAAAACCTGTAATTGTACAACAGTCCACACATGTTTGCACTCAGTTGAGTTGGACTACACTTTAATACAAACGGTTCAGTTTGTCAGAAATAAAAATGACTGAAGTGAGAGAAATACAGAAATTCATGTTAAACCAGACACTGAGAAGGCTGGAAAAAAAAACTGGTACACTTTGGCTTGTCTTACCACCATGCTAGTTCAGAGGAGTTAAAAAAAGGAACTGGTGATCCCTGTTAAGTTGGATTTGCTAAAACGATTGTACTACAAAGTGAAACATCCCTCACTGGTGTCGATAGAAATGAACACTGGAGAATATTTTCAGCCAAGAATAAACTCTGCTTAATCAAACTATGCAAACTATACAGAATATGTCTGTCTTCCTGCTGAGAGTGCTCCAGATTTGGATCATCAGGATGTTGAGGTCACATTTGCCCAGAAAGTCTAAACACAATGTCCTAAATCACCTGGCCATGTTGAAAGAGGGTCAATTGCCTTCTACAGGTCAACCACGTAACGTCTTCTATTCTAATACGGGTCAAATCATTTTTCACAGTTCAGACAGTTCCAGTTTTAAGTAGAGTCAAGCGCAAAGCTAAACTCAGTAGAAGACACAGGAAGTGAAAATTCTGGTCTACCTCAACTGTCATCATAATAACATGGAGCAGCCATGTGCAATTCATGACATGCACAAATACATTAAAAACCAAACTTTTCTAGTACCTTTTGTATTTAGGAGCATCTGGAGAGCACTTACTTGGTGGAGCGTGGTACAACCATTTCAGCCAGTGTTTCATATGTCTTCTGCCAGTCAGCGTAGCTCGTCCTGATGAGGGTGGAGATGAGGAAATAACATCTTTGACTTTTATTTTATTTTGATAAAAAACATTCTCAGACCAAAATTTATAATTTAACCATTTCCACAGCCGAATTCTGTACAAGTATGAAAGTACTTGTTCATAAATTAATGATCACAAAACTTCTTCACACTGTCTACAACCCAGATTCCAAAAAAATTAGAGCCCTGTGTAAAATATAAATAAAAACCTTATGCAATTATTTTGCAAATCTCATAAACCCCACAATTTACAGTTGGACATGCAAAACATATCAAATGTCTACAATGAGAAAATGTACCATTTAATTAAAATATGAGCTAATTTTCAAGTTGAGGGCATCGAAACATCTCAAAAAAGGCAACAAAAGGCTGGAAAAGTATGTGGTGGTAAAAAGAAACTGTTTTCTCAACATACAATTGTCGAAGACTTTCTTTAAACATAACACCTGCAATACATAATATCAAGAAATACTGAAAAAATCTGGAGAAATCTCTGTGCGCAAGGAAGAAGGTTGAAAATCAATATTGGATGCATGTGATCTTCAGTCCCTCAGACAGCACTGCGTTAAAAACGCGATTCTGTCACCGTCTGTGAACACAGTTTATTGTGCCATCTACAAATGCAAAGAAGCCATACGTGAACATGCTTTGTGTTTTTTTGTGTTTTTTCTCGGCATTGCTTTATATATAGGAGAGTGACCTGTCAACCTCTGAGGATCTTTGAGCCTCTCTATGCAACTCTCCGCCTGGTTGGCTGAATCCATGGCTGGGCCAGGTGATGTGTCAGCTGCTGATTGGTCCCTATCAACAGCTGGTATTTCAAAAAAAAAAAAAAATCCTACTACCAGCAGCACTTCCCTGGCAGAAATGACAGCAGAAGCGTTCTGGTTCTGCAACTTTTTTGTGGAGACACATTAGTCCTGCCAGGCCCTGTGACTGTTAGCTGGTTTTTATATTTTGTATATAGCTTAAATCACTCACTGTGTGTGTATCACTAAAGCAGAAGGGCTGAACTCCCTCTTTGTTTCTGGTTTGTTAGTGAGTTAAGTTTAGCACACCTTTTGTTTGGTTTTGCTTCACGTAGGGATTAGGTAGCAGTGTTCCTTGAAAGGTAACTGGTTTTGTTTGTTGTTTTGGCCCCAGTTCACCTTGAGCTTATATGCTCCGAGTTATGGGTATATTGGCCTTGCTCTTGACCAAGCATGTATTAATGAACTGTGCTTTTAACTGAGAACTACTGGCTGGAGACTGGTTTTGGGACTCCCTTATAACTTGTGTAATACACTTCGTTAGCTCGTTAGAAACGCTGCAAAAGCTCATTTAAAATGGACAAAACAAACTGGAAAACTGCTCCGTGGTCAGAGGAAATTGAAATTTGAAATAGTATTTTTCAAAACATGGACCCAATATCATTTGGCATGCCTCCTTGTCAAGGTCATGCGACACAGTATCGCCCTAATAGTTTGTTTGGTTTTTTGGGCGTTTTTTTTTTAGACATGGCCTCATCCAACCTTTTTGACACTTGTTGCTGGCATCAAATTCAAAATTACTTTATTTTATATTAAAATGGTACATTTTCATAGTTTAAACATTTGATATGTTTTCTGTGTTCTACTGTAAATAAAATGTGGGAATTGTGAGATTTACAAATCACTGCATTCAGTTTTTTCACATTTTACACAGCGTCCCAACATTTTCAAAGTTGGGCTTGTACCATGCATACAAGCACACAAGAAATAAGAATTCACGACACACACACTGCATACAACGATGCTGGTGCACTTACTTTGGGACGACCACCAGCATGGTAATCAGGTACTCTG
The DNA here is from genome assembly GCA_015106755.1 of Etia nguti. Lineage (NCBI taxonomy): Eukaryota > Metazoa > Chordata > Actinopteri > Cichliformes > Cichlidae > Etia > Etia nguti. The sequence goes on along the minus strand of VUQG01027817.1, from coordinate 17,601 downwards.
AGTCCAGCACAAAGTCCTCTTTCTTCACTATGTCAGCCAGACTTCTGCTCAGCAAGCTCCCCCTAGAACGAAGACACATGCATATACACATAGAGCACATGAAAACAGAAAAGATGTTGAATAAAGTTTCATACAAACAGTATTGTGAATATTATTGAAGCTACGCTGAAAAGGAAGATGGTTAGACATCAACAATTCTATATTATGCTCAGGCAACAACCTAAAACCTTGTTTTACTCTATAGTGACGAGAAAATAAATTCCTATACATATGACAAAGATGCACATAACATACAAATTTTCAGTGCAACTCTAAATCCAGCGTTTTTGGGGTTTTTTTAAATAATAGTGTCCATGTGTGAAAGCTCTTAATACAGAGCACACTATTGCACAATATCAATATGCAAATATATGGAAACACAATGAATGAAGAAAAAAAAAAAGTTTTTGTTTTTGTTGTTAACTTTCACTTAACCAAAAGTGACTCTTGTGAGATGAATAGTCTCTTTTGCATGAGCACGCTGGGCCAGCATAGGCAGCATTAACATATTTATGCAGGGGTGCGCTCTGGTCTTAGGAACACACATTTCATTATGAGGCTCAGTGCGGATGTCCATGTGCCCTTTAAATTTCTTGTAATCACACACAACTCTTCAACCATGCACAGATGGACACCAAGCAGACTTGACACAAGCACAACAACAGCTACTCATCCACTGTGTCCACAAACGTCTGTGTTAATGACAGCTGTTTTACTCACGCGTTCTTCCTCTCCAGATTCTGCAGGTTTCCCTTTAGATTGTTGTAAGCCGAAGCTCTGGCCTTCAGGTCGTTGTCTATCTGAGTCACTTGCTAGAAAACCAAGCAGGTATGGGTGAATACATCATCGTTGATCAGTGCAGCTGGAAAAATCTGATATAGTCAGTGTACTCTCTGGGACAATGAATGTCTTAATACAATACATGAAATCTCAACTCATCAACCAGGACTTCAGCAACCAAAACTTAGAAAAAACAATAGCTTTATCATTGGGATATACAACACAAGGCATTCATAATTAATTGACTAAGAGAGCTGATTTTACCTTGGAAATGATCTCCGAGATGTTTTTCAGAGACTGTTTGATCGGATATTTCGCCATATCCCACTGAAATCTGGTGACATAGGTGACCAGGTCAACTGTATGAAGTAGAAATAAGTTCAAAGACATCAGCATCAATCTCCATTTCCATATACTTTAATAGCTGTAATGCTTTGCTTTTCTGAGAAGCTGCCTGATTATATAAACACCGGTTACCTCCATTGGCCAACAGGTTCTCCTGGACTTTGTCTCGGCTGTCCTCCAGAACATCGGCCATGTACTGAGCAACCTTCTTTACCACACTGCATCCGATTTCAGGATGAGAAGTGAATACAGACCAGCAGAGAGGGCAAAAAAACGAAACAGCAGTTAGCATGATTCTATCTAAACGTTGCATTCATGCCTGACAAACACATAACACACTTTAAAATATCACAAAACTGTCATATTTCAGTAAACTTTACCTTTCCACAAAAGTGTCTAGCTTAGCCAGCTCATCTGACAGGCCCACTAAGACATCCAGAGTCCCAACCTGTTAAAGGTGGACCACAAAACATAAGCAAAAAGGCAAATAATGGCCACGCTGGTGTCCACCTATGCATTCCTTACTAAGGCTGTAGCCACAGAGGACCGCTGTGTTTTGTTTTTTTTCACCTTGAGGTCAGGAATGTTGAACTTGTTGTTAGTGGAGAGGTTGTTGGTGCGCGTAGTGGCCACCATCAGCTTGTCCCAGGTCTGCTGGCAGGTCTTCTCCCCGGGAGCCGAGATCAACCAGAATTCTGTCATGGCTGCTGGCAGGAATTTTGTCCCTGTGCCGCTGATGTAAGGAAGTTACTGAGGGTGAAATAACAAGATTTACTGATTTCATGTTATGTTTTCAATTCGGTGAATGGGCAGCACTACCTGAAATGCTCCAGTAAAATCATAATCTGATAATAGGCAGGTTATTCATTTTTGCATCTTTAATTAATTAACATATTAATGCATGGCTTTTATCTTTTACCTTTAGACCAGACCTGGGCAATGTACGGCCCGAAGGCCACATCCAGGCAATTGGTTGTTCCTGATTGCCCCATTTGAGGTTGGTGGGAAATTAGAATTAAAATGTAAATAAGTATACATCATGCAGTTTGTCCCGTTTTCAGTCACAAAACACTCTTTGATAAATTCCTCACCATAAGCTATAATAAGATAATAGCTTACAATTTTTTCTGATTTTTGGGGAAATCAGCGTGTGCAAGCATTACTGTAAATGTTGCTTTGGAACCAACATGTTTGAGAAATGTGAGTTTGCTAGTCCTGAAAGATGAATGTAGAGTTTTTAATAAGACATGGACTGAAGTCAGAAGTAAAGCTGTGTGTTTAGTTTGTGAAGAGCAAATTGTTGTTTAAGGATTACAGTCTGAATTGCAATTATGAGACTAAACACACTGAAAAATACAAGAACTTGACTGATGCATAGCGAGGACGGACATCTGACATTTAGCTAGCAAAGCTGCAAAAGCAACAAGGACTTTTTCAACCGTGCTCATCCAGGAATGAAGTCGTGAAGACCAGCTGCGTGATTTCCCACAAAATCGCAAAAACACAGTGGTCCAGTCTTTGATGGAGAGTTTACCAGAGAATGTTTGGTGGACAGGATTTGAGAATATAACCCTCTCCAGGTGAACCAGAACAAGATGGGTCAAGAATACTGCAGGAAATCTGGAGTTAAAAAATAAAGCGGACACTTTTAACTTTTTGTCGTTGGCTCTGAGCGAGCGCTGTGATGTCCGCAACACAGCCCAATTGCTCATCCTTGCATGCGGGAAAGCCAAAGGGTTTGAGATTACAAGGGAGTTAGCAGCAATGTGCTCAATGAAAAGTAAATGTATTGGCTTTTATATAGCACTTTCCTACTCTACTTGAGCACTCTATACATGCCTCATTTACACAAGCACTTTTTCCAACCTAAATGGTTCCTATTTGACGTTCACACTCTGATGAATGCATCAGAGAGCAACTTGAGGTTCAGTATCTTGCTAAGGCATGCAGACTGGAGCAGTCAGGGATCAAACCACCAACTTTCTGATTAGTAGATTACCTGGTTTACCTCCTGAGCTACAGCCACCTAGTGTTGTACAGTCTGTGCTAAAAATTAACCATGTTGTTGGTGTTGTAACTTGGTGCATGCTCAATCATCCAGGTAAGAAAATCCCAAAAAGTTGATTCTGTTCCTCTGGATGTACAGTTAACTTCTTGGTTCACTAAAGGCAGAGCACTTAGCACTTTAAGTCAGTATAACTGCTGGATTTGTATTCTTCTCTCAAAGAGGAACATTTTACACAGATAAGTAGACATGCTCTGAAGATGTTGCTTCTCTTTTGATCAACCTTCATATGTGAGCAAACATTATCCATACGAAGTTTAACAAATACAGATCAAATACAAAAGATCAAATTAATATTGAACAGTGCTGAGTTCAATTTAACGGTGTGGCTCTCCACAACAGGCCCTGCTTTAAACTGTGTTCTCACATCTATTGATTACGAAAAATCTCAGTGCTTTTCGATCACTTTGCATTAGACAGACACACAGGTCAAATTGACACTGAATGATTCATGTAAAAATCTTTTCTTCCCCTTTTGACTATTATTTGGTTCTGAATCTTGAACTTCCTCATTATTTCCCACTGGTTTTAAAGAGTCACACACACATACAGAAGTGGATGATTTCATCACAGCTACACAGCAGAGACAAACAAGTCTCCATGTCTGATGACCGACTGTCATATGATCAACTTCTTGTTGATGCAGACCGCTAAATAGCGACCCTCCTCTCGATTAAACACCCAGAACGCCACATGAATAGAATCCGCGGCTCTTTGATTTGTGACTCAGTTTCAGGAAAAGGAAAGAAGAAGAAAAAATCAGTGACAGCAGAATAAACCTGTTTTCAGCAGTGTTAGCTTGGTGCTGCCAGCAGCTTGTTTATCAGTGAAGCCTCGCGCTGTCACGACGTCACTAACCGAAGCACCGCGGTACTCACCGACGTGTTTAACGGCTTCAGCGCGCAGTCCACCCGGTGTATTTCAGCCAAACACACGCAGTTTCCCGCACATAGCGCAGATAACAGCGGGTTTTCGACACACTGGGCTCCTTCAACAGAGCATCTCACTCACAGTCAGCTGATCAGAGGAGGAAATCTGCGCCTGCGCAAACGGCTGCCGTCACGTGATCAACTCCTCGTGAGTGAAACATGTCTTAAGCAGGTTGTATTAGAAACCAACAAGGAGGATAAGACTTACGCTTGAAGTATAATTTGTTAAAAGAAAACTAATTAAACTAATACTGGGCAAATAGTTGACAGTGATAAATAAATGGTAAAAGAGATAAACGTAATTGGGAAGTGGGAGAAAATTGCTAAAGTAACAGAGACATCATACTTAGCGACTTAAACTAAGAGATAAGAGTATATGCAAGTCAAAAAGGTTTTACGTGTGTGTGTGTGTGTGTTTATTAAAAACAAAAACGGAAAGAAAACAGCTACATGGTCCTGAAGGTCAAAAAACTGTACTGGGAACATTTGATTGGAAAAGGAAGTAAAACTTATTTATTTTTATTCACATATTACACAGACTGTGTACTGACCGAGCAGTCTCGAACTGAAGCAGCACAGGGCCTGGGCTATATTTAAGTATCATTAAAGTTACAGTATGTAAAATCTCACCATTAGATGTCTGTAGATTGCAGTCAATTGAATTAATTTTTCTTATTCCTCCTAATTCAAGTCCATGAACCGAGCTATGGTGGGTAAGTAGCTCTGCTAACTGTGGTAATTCCGAATCCCGTTCAATATATCTTTGTTTAATCTCTTTATTTGCTTTTTGGACAAGTGTTACGTTGGTCGACAGAAAAAAACACATTGTACACTGTTTCGGCTAACCTTTCATAATATGGGACATTAGTATTGAATTTTCAAAACTGAATTTTATGCTTTTAGTTGTATTTAGCAACTGAAAATATTCTGACAATATAATTATTGTGATACTGAGAAGACAAATCGTCAAAGATGTGTTGTCAGATAAAAGTGGAGGTGTGGCTGTCTTAGTTCTCTTTCTATAGCAGAACTTCAAAAAGCTGACTCAATTCATCTGACCAGCTCTTGTCTGAGGTTCAGACCAGGAAGAATATAATTATAATTTTGAACCTGAAGCAAGATCCTCCCAGACACCAGGGAACCGCTCCCAGCTGTGGGTTCACCTCCTCCTGCTGAACTCACAGAGCAGCAAACAACCAGTCCAGAGACATTTTACATTATGCAATTTTTGGAGAGTATTTGACAGTTTTTATTCCCGACTGTGATACGACAACAACATTTCAATGGAAGCAAGCAGAGGAATCTACAAACCCATCAGGGTATGTGACAGTTTTTGTTTTTACTGCATTTCAACAGGTTTAAGAATTTAAGGTAGTTTTTAAAGCTGACAAACTGAGAATCAACTTAAGTAACAATAAGGAACTTTTTATTTCTTTGACAGGTGTTGTTCAACACCCATTTACAAAACGGCTGTGAAGATCTGCTGGCATCTTCCAGGCTACAGGGCTCAGGTAAGACCCAGAGCTATCCAAACCAAAACTGACATAAAATATCAGGTAATTTCTGAGGACCTGAGAGTGGTGGTGATTAAATGGCTCCTTTTATTTTTAGATTGCAATGATGATGGAGTTCCTTAGATTTCAGCAGGAAAATCAAATCCCATCGTACATCACTACTGAAGATCTGAGAGATCTCTTGGTGGAGAAGAGCAAAGAGACACTCAGAGAGCAGTGGGTTACTGTGACACCTACAGACCATTACCATCACACCTGACAGTCTGTTTTTTGTTAAAATGTAAATACTAAGAGGAAACCTCTGTTTTGTTTTCTTTTGAAGGCTTTGGGAGTTTGAACTTGAGGATTTTAAAGAAAAAGAAGCCAAACCTCTACTGAAACTGGTGAGACTAAAAAACTCACAAGACTTGTAGTAATGTGGAGATTTATTTTTTCTTTTTCTTTTTTTTTACGACAAGGATAGAGAATTTATTTATTCACTGTGTATATGTGACATCGTTTTGGATAATTTCCAGTTAGACTTGAAAACATTTTGGTAAAGACGTACTTAAAGAACACGCTTATTGTTTACAGAAAAATGTTTTTTGAAGAACACTTTGACAGCAAGAAATAAAAGAAAAAAAAGGAGATTTATTTTTTTCATTATGTTCACATAATATCTAAACAAAACTGGACTGTAAATGTGTTTTCTGTTTCCGGTGTGGGCAGTGAACATCATTAATAAAATGAGGGACATAGAGTTTCAAGCCTGGATGCTCCTTAAATTTCTAGAGACCATACCTCCTAAATTTATGTGAGTTACACATGACATACAATTGTTAACAGTCCAGCTACAGTGTTTCAATATTTCTGTGATGCTTTAAATATGATTAGAAGATCATTCTTTTAACTTTATGCTACAGAACACCTAAACCCCTCAACATGGTCAGAAATGACATTGAAATCCTTAAAGAGAGGAAGCAGAAAGCACATTACTCTAAACTGCTCACCGCACAGGAAGTGGTGTTAGAGGTAGTTCGCCGCATCCTGCACGGCTTCTGGGAGCTTCCTCCTCGCCCCTTCTTGAAAATGGCTTCCCAGAGTCTGAGCATACTCTCCATCAGGCAACTTTGGACCGAGTATCCAAAACTGTCACAGGCCATCTTCTCCCGCCCCATCAGAGATGACATGGTCCATTCTGAGAGAATTAAGAGAGCAATATCGATCAAAAGTTCTACTCAACAACATTGCAAACTTTGCACCAGTGGTGCTCACTACAATTGCTGATGTAGCAAAGAACCACATATGCAAGATCTTCAAGCCCCCTTGTAAAAGTGCACCAATTAAGAATGTCCTTCTGAAAGCCTGCCAATGTCTGATGCTCTTTCCACTAAAGAGCCTCCCTCCCGAAAGTCCACCATTGTCTGATGTTCTTCCCAATGAAGAACCTCCCTTTGAAAGTTCATGAGTGTCTGATTTTCTTCCCAATGAAGAACCTCCTTTTGAAAATTTGCCAATGTCTGATGTTCTTCCCAGTGAAGAACCTCTCTCTGAAAGTCTGCCAGTGTCTGATGTTCTTCCCAGTGAAGAACCTCCTTCTGAATGTCTGCCAGTGCCTGATTTTCCACCAGTTGAAGAACCTCCACCTGAAAGTCTGTCAATGCCTGGTGTTCCACTAGTTGAAGAACCTCCTTCTGAATGTCTGCAAATCTCTGATGTTCTTCCCAGTGAAGAACCTCTTTCTGAAAGTCTGCCAATGTCTGATGTTCCCTGTGAGGAACCTCCTTCTGAAACTCCATTAATGGCTCAGCCAGCTGTATCTGTTATCAATATTACAGAGAAGTCTGAAGGCCTTAAAATCAGGAAGAAAAAGAAGAAAGAAAAGGGCTTCTTCCAAAAACTAAAATTCTCTGCTATTGCTGTGACAGACCCAGAGAAACTGACTGACTTTGAGACTCCCATCTGTCTATTCTCACTCTACAAGATAAAATTAAAGAAGAAAAAAAACAACTCATCAATATTTCTTCATGAGTCTGCATCTATGATGAAAGAATATTTTCCTTCAGATGTTTATAAGTCTCTTAGGATTTTAAAGTACTGATGAGTTGGGCCTGGGGGTACTAAATGTGGATGTTTCTGCATTGCAACAACATTTTGCAGATGTGTTCATTCATTGTCCTGCCTAACAACATAAAAAAGTTGCAAAAAGGTTAAGTATAAAGTGTACTGTATAGAGATGAAAAATTACCAATACCTGAACATTGCTGTCTCATAGACATTCAGTGCCACCTAAAGGCAGTAACTGACAAGTAAGACAGGACAGCAGTGACATGATTGCATCTTACCACAAGAGGTCGGTACAGAAAGAAAGAAACTGAACTTTTAAATCACAAATACATTATTGTAGTGGACACAAATTATGCAGGTTAAGGCATAAAAGGTACAGTGTAAAAAGGTAAGTGAGGTAAACAGGTTGAAAGTTTGTTTTTTCTTTTTCTGCACACAGTCCAGTAAAAACTGTATACTTTTCCTCTGCTCTAAATGTGTGTTTTTCAGGCTTGCTGCTTCTTCTTTTGTTCTTCACTTTCAGAGATTTTTGCGTTGGAAAATCCCAGTAGATCAGCAGCTTCTGAAATACTCAGATCAGCCCATTTTACACCCCCAGCCATGCCACGTTCAAAGTCACTTAAATCACCTTTTCTTCCCACCACTCTGATGCTCAGTTTGAACTTCGGTGGGTCATCTTGACCATGTGTACGTGCCTAAATGCACTGATATCCAGCCATGTAAGTGGCTGATAAGATATTTGTGGTAATGAGCCGTTGAGCAAGTGTATCTAACACAGTGGCCAGTGAGTGTATTTTAATCATTGGGCCCTTTAAAAATGTATTACTGCCATTTCTGTCTTAATATTTCTAGTAACACTACTTTAACTGCAGTGAGCACGTGAAACATCTCTGCAGATGTCTTACTGCAGTCTTCACACAATGGGAAGTGTGTTAATTATGAAAATATTTGTTAGTTCTGGTGGTAAATTGAATTTATTTGCCACAGACAGTGACTAAATCTAATTTACTCCTGACCCCATGGGCCCCGATTTGAAACTTGAAGCACATACTTTTATACTTCAGTTAATGGTTTTCTTGTCCAAATTGCCCAAATAGACTTTGAAGTTTTAGAAGAAGCTTTAGAGTAATTTTTAAGAAATCAGAAGTACAGTCATTTGTTTAGTTGTTTCTGCAATATGTGCAAAACAGTTGAAAAGACATAAAAGTCATAAATACAATCACTAGAGTGCTTCCAAATGGGACTTTCCATGTTGTTTGGTTAAGCATTTCTGGGTCATGCTGTTTTGTGAACATTGTGTCTACTGCAGCGTCATAAAGCAAAGATAAGAGCTTTTGGACCTCCATGCTGTTTACAAACACACGGGTGAAAACGTGCGGTGTGTTGTTTGGGTGCAACAGAAAGTCATACGACTAAAGTGCCTGCAGGCTGTGTTTCCGCACTTATCTTTGCAGTGTTCCAGTGCTTCAGCATCATACTGAACTCCGTGTTTGTTGAAATGAATTTTACATCCCTTTTGAGCTGAAATTATCACAGCTGAAATAAGGCTATGAGAGACCGTGACGGATCTTGAGGATAGAAGAACAGAACATTCTGAAAAACTCTCACATCTTATTTCATCACATGACGAAAGCACCAATACCAAAACGTGTACAACTGAGACGGGGAGCATGTTTCGTTTGCATGTTTTGTGTTCTCGTGTCATAAAAGTGTGAGTCACCAAGCAAAGCTTTAGGAAAAGTGTACAGCTGATTTGTTTGAGGTTTTGAAAACTGTTGCAGTTTTAGCCCACATATATTTCCATGACTTTCCCAGTCAAGTGTTTTAGCACTTCACATCTCATCAAGGATGATTTTTTTATAAGAGTATCTCATATGTTTAAAATTTTCTTGGGTGCAGGACATTCTTGTCACAGATTATGCTGTTGTTGCAGCATGTGGCTATCAAGAAAAGCAATCTTTTTTGCGTGTCTCGGACTCAGGTGGCTACCTAAAGTGGGTAGATACCTTTTTAATCAAGTTTAACAAATACGGGCCTTATTCCCATGCATACATTCCCTAATGTTTGGCCTCAGGTTCAGGTTCAGCTTCAGGTAACCCATAGTTAGATTTATTCTGCAGTTGTGATTCATCCATCTTTACATGAACACTGTCAATACAGCCACAACAGACAACAATTAATAAAAAATAATAAAAAATACTGAAAAAAAAAAAATGATAACATAACTTGGACCTGATAACATATTATTCAGCTGTGGTTCACCATTCAGCCTGTTAGTTTCTTTTCTTTACAGATAAGTATTTAAACCACGACACCAAAGGAAAAAGATCAAATAAATTCAAATTTTCCTGGTTACAGGCAGAAATGCTGCAATTAACAGAAATCCAAAACATACTATTATACTATTGTAAATTTAATGTGCATTGTTTTGTCACCATTGACTTTCATAAAGATACCTTCAGATTATTTGCTATTTGCCAACAGGTGCAAAGAATCCACAGTGGCGGCATATTTATTGCATATTGTTTTTTTAATGCACTTTGGAAATTGAACAGCATGTTTATAAGTATAATTTATATTTGCAATAATATGTTTATAAATGATTCCACTTTGGGATCCTATAACTAATAGTCGGACATCTCCTGCTTTGTCCATGCGAGTTTTACATGCAAAGACGGTTGCATACATTTTACAGTGTATTTGTGTTTAGTTGTCATGCTAATAATACGAGAAGTTTTCTCTTTGGCTAAACAGAATACTGGAAGATAATCAGTAAATAAAAACCACAGATATAAGAGTACAGACTCTGCACAGATAGCTATTTTCATCTGATCTGTGTTTTTTTTCATTGATGTGGTAAAGAATTGCTGTGGTAATGTTCAGGTGTTTTCTTCCTTTTTCTCACAAGTTTGATGCAGACAGCAGACCCTTACTAGCACAGTCACAGAGCGTTTAAATACTGCATTCAACAGAAATCAAGAAAATATGTTATTTTAACCTGTTGTGTTCGTTGTTCATTCACAGCGAACTGCTGAGCTAAGCGCAAAGCAGGTGCAAAGTTTCAGCCACGCCTGAGCAATACTATTTAATGAATTCTGGAAATTAGACAGACTCCCCAAGCAATTGGATACAAAGACTGTATTTTGTTTTTCGTTTTGTTTTTGTTTTTTGTTTTTTGTTTTTTTTTTTGGGGGGGGGGGGGGTTGTTTTTTTTTTTTTTTTTTTTAAATTTTGGTTTTTAAAA
>VUQG01027814.1:0-11293 GCA_015106755.1 Etia nguti | reverse complement strand
AAACTGCGTGCTGTATCCCAGACCGCCAAGTCTCCCAGCCTCCTGCCCCGAAACAAACCACGTTACAAAACTCGTATAGCGTATAGCAATCTGTCACAAATGTTTTAGTACGACTTTAAGCTACGAAGATGCACAGCTTGATGGGTTGTCGGAGCATTACGGCTGCTGTAGTCAGGAGCCTCGCGGAGTAATATTACCGTAATATTACCGTATTGTGTGTGTATAAGGACCACAAATGGCACCTGTAAGAGACATGGTTACGAAGATGATTTCAAACTCAAGGCTGTCAGTCACGCAGTAGAACTTGGGAACAGAGCAGCTGTGAAATCTGTCTGTCTTTGTTATTATGCTCAGCGTCTTTTAGTTTACATTTTGACTGCACAGTTGTGAACTTTTTGTTATGCACAAAACAACATTGTTTTATTTTATTTATGGAGCATTATTATTTAATAAATGCTGATAGTTTATTTCTGAGTAATTTTTTCATGCTCAATACGTCCTCAAGTGATGTTTAAGGATGTTCCGAGAAGCCAATAGTCTCACAATGAAAAACAGTAACACTACTCATGCTGCTGCAAGTCTACCGACCCCCAGCACTCCTTGTCCTCCTTGATCACAACAACAAGGGTGCTGGGGGTCATCCCCAACTGCTAATCTCATCACAACAAGCATTTGTGCCCCAGCAGGCTGTATCCCTGATTTCCCTCTCGAACAGCAGATGTTGTTGTCAGAACTCTTTGGGATTGCGCAACAGGTCTGAAACCAAATCCCCCAGTCAGGAGAAACAAAGCAAAAGATTACGTCCAGTTCTCGACGCCACCTGCGTTAATTTTGTCTGACTGTCATCTCAGTACATCTCATGCTGGATATCATGCCGAGGGAAGGGTTTTGTTTTTTTCTTGTTGAAGAAAGTGTATTCAGTGCAGCACCTTCGTATGGAGAAACAAGATTTTGTTTTCCATAAGTGCCAAAAATGGAGTCACAGTAAAATATCAGTGTGAGGAGTGTGCCAGGCAAAAAGTTAAAAAAAATTCTGCTACGTAATGTCAAGCCTCAAATTTATCTGACTTTTTATTTTTTAATGTACGACAAATGGTAGAGCGTGCCGTAAATGCCAGAGTAATAGAGTGAATAAGTGAAAGGTTACAACAAAAAATGGTTTTTAATGTCCAACCTTCAGCTGCTAAAGCAAAAACATGTATTACAGCACAGAAAATCGGCTGAATTTATCCTTCTTTTTTTTTTAACTGAAGGCAGCAAAGCTTTCATTTCGTGATGACTTTCAGCCATTCCTCTGATGTTCCTACATGAACTTCCCCGCACTGTTCATCTATTTGAATAGGTGGCTGTATTTAGACATGAGCAGCAAGACACCAGTGTGCACACAGCTGTTCACCAGAGCAGTGTCACAACAGCACAGGGACAACAGGCTTTCAAGCTCGGGGCCATTATAAGCTGTATGCGGTTGCCGGGAGGCTTGAAATAGAGCGCTGATCCGATAATGGACTAAAGTTTATGATCATTAATACTCAGAGGTCTGAAACACGTGTCAATCTGTGCAGACAGATACGTGCCCCCCCCCACACACACACACACACACCCATGCAAACATACATACACACACACACACGGACACACCAACAGTTTTGCCTCAGATGCATTTAGTGATGAGGAAAGTCTCGACAGCTGGCGAGCGGAAAAGCTACAAGGTTGTAGCTCAAATTTAGCAGCGCTGAGATGTCAAACTGATTTCAGCTATTCAGTGCTAATTCCTGTGGAAATGCTCAACTCATCCATAACAAAGCAGAACAAGCACTGGCAACATTTAGGTCAGTAATGACAGGATTCTCAAGTGCTGTGTACAAAGCAACAACAACAAAACTGTTAACGGGAATTTAAATCCAGCGTTTTAGGCCAGGAATCCTCACAGTGACACCACCACGTCAACGGCAGGTTAATTGCTGGCATCCGGCAGATCTAAAAGATCTAAAAATTTGTAAATTGTAAAAATGAATCTTTCTTTCAACCCAGATTTCCTCTTGTCCTCCAGTGACCTCCTTTGGGAGCTTTTTTAAATCAAATCTGATTTATTCATGGGGGCGGCTCAGCAGTGCAGTGGTAGCACTGTCGCCTCACAGCAAGAAGGTGGGCCAGATGGGACTTTTCTGTCTAAAGTTTACAGGTCTCCCCGAGCCCTTGTTGGCTCTTTCAAATAATCCGCCTTCCTCCCACAAGGCAATTTCTACCTATGATAGCTAGGATCGTCTCCAGCTGTCCTAATTGGCTAAGCAGAAGAATGGATGGCTACATAGATGTATGGATGGGAGCACGTTTAGCATAACAACTGTTGTCTTAACAGACAATTCATAGATATAAATTAGTTAGTTAGTTATATTCCATTTATAGTTATATAGACTATAGTCATAGCATCTTTAATGAGCCTCTTATATGATGAAGGGCCGGTTCTCAAACATTTTATGTAATAGTAAAAGTCTATTGTCCTGATTGTAAAGACCAAGGAAAGGGTGGTTGATTTTAGGAGGAAGCCATCATCCCAGCCCACCTTCATTCATGGAGAACTGTAACTGAATGCAAGTATCCTGGAGTTACGCTTGACCATAGACTAAAACAGGACTCTCGGGCAGAAAAATAAAAGGTTTTTTTGAGGAAACGTTTATCCTTCAAGCTGAATCCTAAAATGCTTTACATATTCTTTGCTTTTATTGTAAAGGTGTGCCATTTCTGTATTATTTGATGGCTTGGAAACATCATTTGTGAGGCGCAGACAAACGCAATTAGAAAGACATTGCATTACGAAGCTTAGAAAGCGTTTATAAGGACCCTATATTGAGCAAAGCAAATAATATTGTGAGCGATGTGAGGCATCCACTTGCTTCCTCCTTTGAATAGCATCTGCACAGCACACAGGTTGCCCAGTTGGTCTGGCCAAATCATGCCTAAGATGCAAAGAGAGTGAAAGTATTGATAAACTGTGTGCTTTATGTCTTATTTCATGTGGTTGTTTTAATGTGGTCTATACAAACATCAGGTGACTTCTGCTGCTATCTATCTATCTTAATCTCCCTCCAGTACACCTGGACGAAGTGTGTCCAAGGAGAGGGAAGTCTGAGCATCTCTGCAACCCTAACACAGACACACATCTGGGTCTGGGCTGGAAAATACATGGATCCCATATAACAAAACACAAAACACTACAGGATTATTAACAACTCACAACCAATCACAGTTTACCAGCCTGAGAAAATGGCTCAACGGCAGAAATAAAGAAAATGGAACAGATGCACAGATAAGCCTGGTGACACACTGTGAGTTTTCAAACCTCAAACTGATTGTGAAAAAAAAATCAACGTGCACGTACATATGCACAGTTACCTACCTACACCCCCCACACACACATACACACAGACACACACACACACAAAAGCATGTTTGCATACACGCACTGTTAGAAGCGTGGGCTTGCAGTCCACTAATGAAGTTGTCACACAGCAAACAATCATCTTTTGTTCTATTTTTAAGCTGCTATTTATAACAAGGAGAAAAGAAACTTTCAAATCTACATCGTGTATGTCGGCACAGCAAAGCTACACAATCGAGATAAGCAAAGTAGAGCTGCAGACATGAAGAGGAGCTACAGAGAGATCTCAAAGGTTGGAGAGATGGAGGGAGGGTGGACTGTGAAGTCCCAGAAACAGTGTAGAGAACGGTGCCAACCGCGGGGAAGTAGAGCATCAATTAAGGGCAGCGTGCCCTAGATGGCACAGTCAAGTTCCCACAATGCATCACCATCACGGCCACCACTTTACTTTCAGTCTCTGTTTTACACAAACACACACACACACACATACACACACAAAGCACGGCGCTAATGAAAGGTTTGGCATACACTGTACTCAGTGACACTTTTGCAGACCTCAACAAAATGTATTGTTAGACTATCTTAATGTATTTGTTGTTCAACATGTGCAGATATGAACTTTTCTTTTTTAACTGAACACGATGCCGAAAAATGCTTATTGATGATGCTGTCACAGTCTGTAAGTCAGAGCAGCTTCCCTGTTTGTAGAACACACTCTGCAGCACATGTAGCACAGTAGCATCACAGGTAAACACATGCCGTTGTTGAGTGCAGCAGTATTCAGATTTGACTGCCTTACGAGTGCTGGAGGATTGGATGAATATATTGGCTTTTTGGCCAAGTTCATCACTGGTTATTCTATTGTTTTAGTTTGTGAGTGTGCCTAAGGCACAGTGATGTGGTGGTAAGCATTGTTGACTCACACCAAGTTTGCACGCAAACACATGTCCTGTTCTCTCCATGTCAGTGTGTGTTCTCTTCGGGTACTCCGGCTACCTCCCACAGTCCAAAGACATGCAGTTAGCGGAGTTGGGTTAAACAGGGATTCTAAATTGACCATAGGTGTGAATGTGAGTGTGAATGGTTGTCCGGCTCTCTGTGTTAGATCCGGAATTGCATGGTGAGCCTTTACTGAGCCAGAGTTACGGTGAATCCCGGTGACCCCTAAAGGGAGCATCCAAAAGAACAATGGGAGCCCAATGATGTGTTCCCATAAACTTATATAGAACTAGAGGTACTTTTGCAACCAGTGGAGTAGCACCCTGCAGACCATTAAAAAGAAGACTGGTTTAAGGTTCTTTAACCTGCATATAGCCTTACTTTTCAGATCTGGAAGCTACAGTTTATGCATGTCACCCACCTCAGGTACTTCTGCCTCACAAGCCATCCCTACACTAAACTAACATCTATATTAATGATATCACAACCCTAAATCGATATAGCAATAAATTCACAGCTTGTTTTCCTGTTTGTTGGTTTGCAAGCCTTAGCTTTTCCTCCTCAGTTCGCATTTGTCGCTCTCAATTTTATCATTATCGCATTTATTGTGAAATGGAAAAACGGTTCAGGGCGCAGGGTGGGGGAGTTTATATTTGGAACTCTGGATATGACCGCAGACGCCTGATGCTTAAGGTTTGTCCCGTTCATCTTCATCATCATCCCTCCTGCTGAGAGCTGCAGCCTACCTGAGGCTCTCACACACGTGTACACACAAAGAACACACTGCTGTTAGTGCTGAATTATTGAGCAGAGAGCGACAGGGACGCACAGAGCATGCACACCAGGAGGGGGTAATAAGACACCAAGGACAGCTTTATGTATATGACTGCAAACAAACACACACACACACATAAACACGAACACACACACAGCTGCCAGCATAAGCTAATCCTTCTGAGGTTTATCCAGTGTTAGGGGACACAAAATATATGTCACACATCGGTATTAAGACCCAGAACAGAAGAGGTGTTTAAGTGCACACACGCACACACATACACTATCCCACAAAGAATCAAGGATGATCCAGCATGAGGAGACGGTGTCAGGTCTGTGACATCAAATCCTGTCGGTGCAGATGCAGCTCCAAAACGCTGACGCAGAGCACATTCAACACTGCAGCAACAGTCTGACTAGTCTTTTTTCAACTGCCCCCCTCAAAATAAATAAATAAATAAATGTGCTGCTACACACGAACACAGTGCTGGTGCTGAAGAAAAAAGTTACCTTGGAAACATTTTCCTTGCCAACAGTCTCCAATGAGCAAACACACTCTGGAAAACAGCTATTTTTTTTTCTGTGAGCTGTTCCAGTCTGCTGCTTTCTTCCCTGATCTGCCTGCTTCATCACTCAAAAAGGATCTGCTTCACATCCAGTCACCTCTCATCTTCCTCTTCTTCTTCCTTCTCTCCTAACAAATTACTCCCTCATCCCACACACACACAGACACATTTGTATCCCCCTTTCTGCTGATGCATCAGGTTCAAAGATCCATCAGCAGCAGCCCTGGTTAATGTGTGGCTGCAACATGGCCGACTCGGATCACCGAGTTCTGTACCAGCCTGCATCCTGAGCCTGTGCGTGTCTGTGTGTGTGTGTCTCTGTGTTTAATGTCCGGTCCAAAATTTGTGGCTGTTCTGGCGCAGAACTAGACCAGACAAGCTAGCGGTCTAGCATCATTACACAATGTGATGGAACTTCCTTCCTATTCAGGGGAAGTTCTTCTAATCTGTCTGCTGTTAATCCCAATCTGTGTCCGCCCTGTTTGTCTCCCTCCAGGCTGCCGTCCAAACAGGCGCAGCTCACTGCTCGCAGCAGGAAACCAGAGAGGGCAGACAGATGCTCGCAGGGACTGGCTGTCAAGAGATTTGGGAGGCATGGACCTGTGTTTCTGTTGCTGTTTGAATGAGGAGGAGAGGGAGTGTGAAGGAGTCTAACTTGAGGTAGAAAAAAGCTTGCGAGTGCATCGGTGATACTGCTGTTGCTGCAGCTGCCAAGGGAATGAAATTCCTGCACTCCGTTAAAGCCTCGCTGTCATCCACAAGAAAATCCCCTTCATTGCTACAGCTTAAGGTCACCTTTAAACAGCTCAGCAATCCTAAATCACTGTAGAAGCCCCTATGTAAACATCACATACAACAGAAAAGCCACCAGGAAAACAAACAAGAAAACACAAGGAGACACTAAACGAATGTAATTCCATTCAACAGCAATACTACTGCACTGACTTTGCAGGGAAACCAGAGACATCTGTATGCACAAATTCAAGGAAAAACCAACACAAAGTGTCTTAGTAAGGCGATGAGCCACCACTTGCTGCCAAGCCAGACGGGCTAGTCTTGAGTATTCCAGAAACTGCTGATTTTCTGGGATTTTTCCACACAACGCAATCTAAGGTTTACAGAGAATGGTCTGAAAAAGAGAAAAAATATGTGGTGAGCAGCAGTTCTCAGGATGGAAATCCCTCGTTGATGCCTGAGGTTAGAGGACAATGTCCAGACTGCTTCGAGCTGATAGGAAGACAATGGTAACTCAAATAAGCGTCTCTCAATGCACAACACAAAGACCCTGCCGAGTACCTCTCCTGACAACTAGGAAAGGGAAAGTCAGGCTACAATTCACACAGGCTCACCAAGACTGGTCGACACAAGTATGGAAAACATGGCCTGCTCTGATGAGTCTATCAACAGTTCAGCCTGCTGGTGGTGGTGTAATGGTGTAGGGGATATTTTCTTAGGAACCTTAGTAGGAAGTGAGCATTGTTTATATGTCACAGCCTGTCCGAGTATTGCCGTTGACCATGTCCAGCCCTTTATGATCACATTGAACCAATCTACTAGTGGGTAATGTGCCATGTCATAAAGCACAAATCCTCTCAAACTGGTTTCTTAAACATGACTCATCAGGTGTATCTGACATCCCCACATTGGTGTTGTTCCTGGATCCTGGATCCTGTTCCTGGATGTTGCTACAGGTTGTCTGCTCATATCTACGCAAAAAAATGACCGCAGTGTTGAACCTGGACCAACACTAATTCTGATGAACAACAAGAACAACACTAATACAGGGATATCAGATTGTGCACACTAACAGTCACCAGACCTCAATCCAAAAGAGCGCGATTGGGATGCGGTTGAACAGGGAAATTCACATCGTGGATGCGCAAGCCAACAAAACTGGAGCTACTTTGCGATGCTGTCAAGTCAATATGGACCAAAATCTGTGAGGAATGTTTCCAACACCTTGTTGAATCCCTGCCACTAAGAATTAACGTAGTTCTGAAGGCAAAGCGAGGGTTCAACCCGTTACTAGAGAGGTGTACTTAAGAAAGTGGCTGATGACTGTATATCTATTTTGCAGATAGACAGGGCCAACATCGGCCAATATTTAAATGCATCGCTACCTCGAAAATGACAAGTGCACCAATGCCACCCACAGCATAAAAACCCCTCTTGCTATTTAAAGTCATGCTGAATATATATTTTACACATGATTTTGTCAGCTCTAACACAATCCTCAAGTCTCTGCATGTTTTGTTATGGAATAAATGAAAGACGTGTACAGTCATTTCCATGGGAATCTGACAATGTGATGCCAAAGATGTGCGCAACAACAATGATTACAGCTACTCAAAAAGCTCTCAAAAACCCCACGACTTTTTCAAAACATTACGAATATGCTACACTTGATGTGCTGATACCACAAAGCACTGATTTAAAACCACTACAATAATTTATGTGTGTAATTTCACTTATTAAAAATATATGTAGACAGGCAGAACTAATGACGAGAGGACGAAGTGGGTATATAAACGACTGAAAAGATCAAACTTGTGAATTGTGAAGCTAGCTAAAAGTTCTCGATCTTTGGTGTAAACAGTTATCATGCTAGCTAAAAGTAATCTCTAACAAACTGAAACAGCTGAACATCTTGTGTAAGCGGAATATTCAGCTGCTATAAAGTCATTATTAATAGTACTCGGTGCTTTATTACACAGCGATGCCACAGCACAAAATCCACTGACGTGATTAAAGCCCCCCGCTGAGCAGCCACAGAGCTCCGACAAGCCTCCGCAGGAATACTACAGTAATAGCAACACAGAAGAAGAATGTAGAAAGCGGTCCAAGAGTCAGCACTCAGGCACATTTCAAGTCCATTTGAACGCTGCCCCCGAGCGCAGGAAGGTCACCGTAAACTCTCCGAGCAGCCCCGTTTGTAGACACAAGCCCGGATGGATATTACTGGACTATCACTCAGACCAACGAGGTGAACTCAGACAAAAAAACGTGTTTACTCACGTGCCGAGGACTTCTTTAAAATCAAAAATCTTCTTAATGTCGTCGACTTGTTTTTTCCACGTTTCCCCTCTGCCGGTGGTGTCTCCGTTCTCCCGAGCCATGGCGCTGCTTTGCCGGCCCAAGTCCGACACTGGGCTGCGGGAGCAAGGATGCGAAAATAAAATAAGACTACAGGAGGAGGGGTGGTGGTGGGGAAGAAGACGTGGGCTAGAGTGTTAGGGGTTTGAGAGTCCTGATGGTCTGGGCTTCGCTGCTGCAGGACCATGTGAGTCCTGCAGGTTACCGTGTCCCCGCTACCTCCTCCTCCTCTTCTCCTCTCTCTCTCTCTCTCTCTCTCTCTCTCCCTTTACCCGCTCCCTCTTCTGCCTCCTCCTCCCTGGCAGTCTGGACAGAGGCTGTGTAAATGTACACAAAAGACAATAGTGCTTCCGCCACGGGCTTTCAAAATAAGAGCATGTTCCTTGACAAGCCAAAAATTAGCTATACTGGAATAATATTATTAATAATATTTTTTTTCTTGCAACTCCCACAGCTATTATACAGTCTTCAATCAGCCCCAGAATCCCTAGGCTAACAGTGAACTCAAAGCATAGGATCTAAGAACAGGGAAAATCATTTGCTGACACCACCGGTCATAAGCTACTTCATTAGCTTATGGTATGTACAAAGAAAAAAAGATGAAAAAACTGTAAAACAAAATAAAACAAATCGAATAAACTCATTTTCTGGATTTTCACCAATGGGGGGTGGGAGGTAGTAAATAAATTAATCAGTCTAAAAAAACTCTTCCAGATTTTTTATTTTCTTATCCAATGACTTTTTTTTTTCATTCAGTCACTGGATAAGAAATTAAACAATAATTTAAATAACCCTTTTTCTGGGTTTGCAGTCAAATAAAATGGAAACTCATACTTCACCTTAACCAAACTGGTTAATCACTTCTCACTCTTGATAGATGTCTTATGAAACAGTTTCACATATATGCTATCATGAGTGATTTATTTCACGTCACTCAATTTTTTTCAAAAAAAATATTGTTTTATTTTGAAGACAGTGCCTCACAACTTCCGGCATCGCGTTTGTCACGCATCTCTAACTTGTCAGCTAATCTGCTTCCACCTGCAATTCGATAAACGCCTTTAATAAACGCCTTTAATTGGTGAACACCCCCCAATGAAAACGTGTCGGGGGCGGAGGGGGAGGTTCCCACTCTTGCACAAAATATCTAGTGTGTTCAAATCCTCCTCTTTGCTCCTACGATTGTGATTTTTTTTTTTAACAACTGCGTCCAAGTCATACTCTGGCAGTGAGTGTTATGACACTAAAGACAGCCGGTGGAATGCTGCTCTTTGGATCCTGCTACTTCTTTTGAGCAGCAAATTCGCAATGCACCAGCATTATGACAACAGCTATCATGTATTCATGACCATGTGGGATCCCTAAAGGCGTCCATGTGGCTCAGCGGCGCGCCCGGGAATCAGCGGGGAACCCAGCTGCAGCAGCGTGCTCACCTAAGTTAAAGTGGTCCTCATAACACCTGGATTACAGACAGAAAGAGCGGTGATCCCTGGGCTCTGACAGCTGCAGGGGCTGAGGTCAGCTCAGGCCGCGTTACTGCCCACAACACACGCGCGCACACACACTAGGTTATGTTTGCACTATAAGGAGACAGATAGAGAGAGAGGGAGGGAGGTGGAGGACAATGTGTTGCAGCTTCAGCTGCTCATGAGTATTCCGGCTGCAAACTACTGCAGCTCTTCCTCAGCAGCATCCGAGGAAAACTCCTCTCCCCCACACTTCTCCCCCTCATCCTAGTCTTTTTCTCTGAGTCAGCAAATCTGACCTCCCCCGGTGAAAGATGATTACCCGGCTGCAAAGGGAGGGAGGATCCGAGGTGGGTGTTGGAGAGATGGTTAAAAAAGAAGATGAAGGTCAAGGAAGACGAATGGGGCCCACTTACTGCCTGCAGCTTGAACACTGACATTTTAAATGCAGACATGTGCGCACGTACAGAAATCATTTCCCTGGCTGAGAAGCTGATATACAGTGGCTTGCAAAAGTATTCGGCCCCCTTGAACTTTCCCACATTTTGTCACATTACAGCCACAAACATGAATCAATTTTATTGGAATTAACCACGAAAGACCAATACAAAGTGGTGTACACGTGAGAAGTGGAACGAAAATCATACATGATTCCAAACATTTTTTACAAATAAATAACTGCAAAGTGGGGTGTGCGTAATTATTCAGCCCCCTGAGTCAATACTTTGTAGAACCACCTTTTGCTGCAATTACAGCTGCCAGTCTTTTAGGGTATGTCTCTACCAGCTTTGCACATCTAGAGACTGAAATCCTCGCCCACTCTTCTTTGCAAAACAGCTCCAGCTCAGTCAGATTAGGTGAACAGCGTTTGTGAACAGCAGTTTTCAGATCTTGCCACAGATTCTCGATTGGATTTAGATCTGGACTTTGACTGGGCCAGTCTAACACATGGATATGTTTTGTTTTAAACCATTCCATTGTTGCCCTGGCTTTATGTTTAGGGTCGTTGTCCTGCTGGAAGGTGAACCTCTGCCCCAGTCTCAAGTCTTTTGCAGACTCCAAGAGGTTTTCTTCCA
>VUQG01027801.1:3301-16898 GCA_015106755.1 Etia nguti | reverse complement strand
GTGTTGGGGGTGGGTGGGGGGGGGGGGGGTGGAAAAAGAGGGAGGCTGGAAGAAGAAGACCCGTAGAGGGCAGCATAATGATGAAAAAGGCTTCTTGGCAGGACTTGCATTCTCAGGCTGCACTTTGTAACTCGCTGTCTTTTGATTTAGCTGAAACAACCATTTGATTTGTCACTCAGCAGCGATTTAGCTGTTATCCACCAAGCCTTCCTCCACGCTTTTGAAAGTCACAGCTGGACACAGTGGGAGCTCTTCAGTTGTCATTAAATGGCCACAGTACCCCCCTTGATTTCCTTTTTTAAAGAAGTTGGGAGAAGATGGCTGACACCCATCCCGAACTGCTGAAAAGAACATTCTTTAAGGCGCCATTGATATGAATTCTTGGCACTTCTGGAATGTACTAGCTGCACATTGTTACCCCCTCCCTGCACTGGACTTGATCAACCAGCCAGTTATAGTGAACTCAAAGCAGAAGAGTCCAAAACTGCAGTATCACAAATGCCACTTGAGGCTTGCTTCAAAAGTGAGTCAACCCCCATAGACCCTCATGTTACAAAGGCCCAACTTTAACATGTTTACAGCCTTCTAAAGTTTTTTTGTAATAGGGCAGCTGTAAGTGTTTATGTAAACACAAAACATTTATAGTTTCTAAAAGCCAAATTTACGGTGACCCAGAGAGGTCAAATGAACTGCAACTTATGAAAACTCCAGCAAATAGATAAACATTGCAAAAGCACACAAAATACAACAAAAGTTGAATAAAACAGAACAGAAATAACAAAAAAAATTTAAAATAAATGCTGTAAAAGTCTTAAAAAAACCAAAAAAACAAAAAAGGTTTGTGGGGACACAATAACATGATGGACCAGAAACCAAAGCAGGATTGCTGTGAGACTGAGGGATGCTTAAAAGAAGCAGTTTTCATCAGTGAGGTGGAAAACAATACAAAGTAACATGTTTTGTCATGTTTCATATAATACTGAAAATACACATTTACTGTTAGCTTGTCACTTCCGCACCTGTGTCCCCAAAAACACTTCACTTTTGTTTTGTGATTTTTTTATACCTTTTACAGCATTTTTTGTTATTTCTGTTATGTTTTATTCAACTTTTGCTGTATTTTGTGTGCTTTTGCAATGTTTTTCTGTCTGCTAGTGTTTTCTTAAGCTCGAGTGAATTTGACCTCTCAAGGCCACCGTACAAATTTCAGACAGCTAGGCTTCACCAGCACCCATTGGAAGGCCGATGCAGAAGTACCCTGATTATATTTTTGTTTCTTTTTAGGTAAAGGTAGAGGAACATGTCCGGCTTGAAAAGGACATTTTAATGCTGAATACAACTAAATTCTTATTTTTTTAAGTAAAGGGCCCCTCAGACTCAAAAAGGAGGTTAAAGCAGGTTATGCTTTTTCATACCAGAGGTACAGCCCATCAAAAAGAGTAAAAGGGAAAATAATTGATATTTATCTGCTTTTCATCAGTGTTTTTGCCCTGCACCCATTTTGCTAACTACCTATAGCACGCCATCCTGTGGTCTAAATACGGTCACCTCTTGCTCCTCAAACAATAACCTGGATAACAATAACCTAATAATGCAAATGCTGAGACTTAAAAACCCAAATCCACTGGGTGACATCAAACTGACCGTATTAATGTTTTCTATAAAATATTTGTGAGCAACATGCATTTTGAAAAGCCATCACCATAACATCTTCTAACATCTATTGATATGGTAGGGCATATTCCTCATTAAGACAACCTTTAACCTCAAATTAAGTGGGGATTACAAATGTAGCAGACAATTAAGCTAAAGCAAACACATCACATCTCTTTATGGACCCTTCTTTGGATTAAGCTCCTAGTCCTAAAAAACACACATTTGCAAGAGATCTGCATTGAAAGAAATGAATTTACTCTAGGATTAGGTTTAATCCAGTTTTGCACCCAATACACTAATGCTGCTGTGTCGCTATAAGTGTTCTGTATTTTAGCAAACTCGTGGCTTATTTGCCCCTTCTTGGAGAAGCAATTCAAGTCAAAGCCACAGCTGCCCTCTTACCCTCTTGCTGTGGAACAAGAAACTTTAGAAGCACTTAACTAAAGCCTAAAAAGAAAATCGAATTAAATCTAGCATATGGTGGGCCGCCATGTCCAAAGAGATTTCCCACTTAGTCAGTATTGTGTGGTAATAAGTCAACTCTTATGCTCTCTTTAGCATGCAGGGAACGACAATAAGCGGATGTGGCATCCATGCCGCCTTCTCAGAATTAACCGTGGAGATGCTTTGAATTATCTTAAAGTCTCTAGCTCTGTAATCGTATTAAGAGTGGTCTATCCTGTGGGGATAGACAAATCAGTATCTATGGAACCCCAGCTGGAATACAGCGATGGAAAAAAACTAATGCGGCAGGGTTTTTGCTTCCTCCTTCTGGAAAGGACTGTGGCAGGCTCCCCTGAGAGGCATCATGGCATCATAGCAAGGGGGTGTAGCTGTCCTAAATCATTTTTTGCCTTAAATGACTTTGTGTAGCGCTGATGGGAGAGCTAGATAGAAGAAGAGAGCTAGATAGCCTCGATAAAGTATGGTGGTCGGAGTATGCGTGTGGACGTATCTCTAAATATGACTTTGTTGCATCACATTTTCACCAGCACACACGGGCTTGTGTCAGGGAACATTTCTGTGGGCAAACACATATGTTACCATCTTTGTGTGTGGATGTTAATCGCTGCTTGACACAGGCTAATGGGGTTCATACAAACATGAAAGCTATTACCATAGATCTGCAGCATAAAGCACATTATACTGTAGTATAATCAGGTTTGGAATAAATAGGCAAGATATCAAATGCAAATTAAAGTTCACGCTACTGTGAGCTTAACATGTATCTTTTATATGAACTCATCTCAAAGCAGTTTTTACTCTATGAAAGATTTTTTTTAATCAACATTAGCATAATGGCTATTAGGTAATGCAACGTACAAAAGTGGTTCCAAAAAGTCAGCACGTTGTAAATAGTTAATGAAACACATTTAATATATTTAATATCTACTTGAAAAAGGTACAGAAAAATGTAATTTAAAAAAATCAACATAATTTGCGTATTAGATCCCCTCAAATGCTTGAAATATTGATTAACAATGAATAAATAATGAATAATGTTTAAGAAAAGATGCCATATCATAATTTGTTCATGTGTTTACATTATTTTCATCAGTGGGTTCACATGGAACGAAGATTTGGAAACTTAAATCTTAGCGGATGATTGGATATCATCTTGTGCTGCTGCTGCCCATATTTAGACAGTGAATACACACCTCAGACTAATGAACTGGATCTGGTTAATAAGAACATTTGTAACTCCTGCCAAGTTAATGTGTTATCAGGTATTGAGGCAGTAGATAAAGATTAAAACACTTTGGGAATATTGTAGGTCAGGGTGTAATGATGCTTCTTGGAATCAAGGCTGTGCTGACATAATTTTTTATAGTTAAAATGATAAATATCAAATAATTTGATCCGTTTAATAGTGTAAGCAACATGTTCCAGTTAGGTTATGTGGTGTCTTGTCATTTTTTCTTTCTTATGTAAACATTTGATAATTAAGGAGCTCAATTTGACATCAAAATTTTTCCATTGTTAGTTGATGTAGTTTTTTTAAAAATTTATTTTCACAATGTGCCAGAATAAATTCAATGGATGACAAGTCCAGACTACATGTAGGGCAGTTTAGACCCTGTTATTCATGCTGAAGTACAGAACAGAATAGGGTTTGGCATTGTATTTTCTTTTCTCTCTATAGGTTGCTTCAACACTTGTATACATATCCTTCAGCATTAATGGTGCCCTTGTAGTGGACCACTGGAGAGCTCCACTCACACCCAGTTTACAGGAAGGGTTGTTGCTGTGTTTTGGAGCCAAAAGTATTCAGTTGTGTGGTGATGAGCAATAAACCAAGAGTGTTAATCGAGAGCTCTCGTGTTGTCTGTGTTTACCTCCACACCTTCACAGTTATGCAAGTTACTCATGCTGATGTTGTCACCACATAATGTTTGATAGAGTTGAACTATGTGCTGAAAACAGGCTGGGTTCTCAGTCTTCTCTTTAGCTGGAATATGCAGTAGTCATAATTTCCAAAAACAGTTGATATTCTTAAATTTATAAGGTCAAAGCACAAGCTAGTCCTAGAGAACTATCCATAACTCTAGACATACGATAGAGGAAAATAAAAATATAAATAGTTCTTGGTTTTTCATTTATAATGCTGTTTTGGGTTCCTGATTGACAAGACTTTGGAGAGAACTTTTCAAAAGCCAAAGATCACTTTTTTGATATCATGGTGTTGGGAGGGACATGTATCATCATCTCTAATCATCGATGAGAGCTTAAACCTTTGAGGCATAAATTATTGAAACATTTGCCAGGCACAAGGTCTTTTACAGAGTGGTGAAACCCTCCCCATCTTTACTTTTGAAAGATTGGTCTTTTTATAGCGAATCATAGTAATTAATCCAAATACATATTAGATTTTGCAACCTTTTTTTTAAAAAGTGTTTCACAACACTGAATGTCCACAGCCTTCAAAATTAATGTTTATTTCTTACAAAAACAGAAAAAGATCTCAGTTTGAATGTTGAAATGTCATCTTTTTAGCTTTTATTTTTATTTACATTTGACACAGCGTGGCAATCTTTCAGGAAAATGGGAGGAAATGTTGTTACTTTATATTTAATTTGACATAGATTTATAATGAATGAATGATCTTTGCATATTTTTTCCAGGAATCAAGACTGAACTTTTTGTTTCATTGGACAAAAAAAAGGGGTTTTTCAAAGAAGTGCCGATCACCATAATCATATAATCACTGTGTTTTTATGCACTTCACACACTTCAGTCTTACTGTGTTCTGGACTTGGCTGTCTGTGATATCAAAGAAAAAGCCTTCTGGTAGTCAGGCTATGAGCCAAAAGCAGTGGGTAGAGGAAATAATGAAATGTGCCTAAAAGAAAACATCTCTTTGGGAATATACACCATTGGTTGTTCTTTCCAGTTTGACATTTTACATTTTATCCACTTCCATTTAAAGAAAAAGATTTCAGTCAGTGTTTTAATGTGCTGACGTGTTCGTCAGTGCAAATACAAGTGGATGTTAACTCTGAATAATTTCCTTTTCTGGATCTGGAGATTTGTTAATGCAGTGCATGACATCAGACAAACACTAAGTAATAAAATACTGCATTTATGTGCAATATAGCTGTAAATTAAACGAGTGAGATGCTTTACATTAAAGCAACCTCATTATTTAGGCTTACATTATTTTTAGGCAATTCTGACTCTTTCCCTTAATAGAAATCAAATTCTTTTGTCAGCAGAGAGCCTGATATGGATTGTGGTGTGATTAACTTATGAAGTCTCATCTGGCTTGCGTGTCCAGAGGCCAATTGGTGCTGCTAGCAATTTCCGTTATAACCCAGTAGGTCTAGAACAGGTCTTCGGGGCCAGGATCCATTCAAAAACCTGATAATGTGGAATTAAAAAACAATTTTGCTTTGACAGTACAATCCAACTGGCACATCTCCTCTGCTGATAACAAGATGCAGTCCAGAAATTGCTTTACATAAACAACCTTGGATGTAGTTTTTGGCCCTGTAATGGAACGAAGGCTAATGAGACAAGCATGGATGGATAGGATGTGGAAGCGAAAGCGTTTTGTTGCTTTCTGCTAGTGTCACTCCACCAATCACACCACTAAATGGATTCAGTCCTTGCTGTGCCACATTTAATGCAACTGCCATCAAAGCTACAGTACAAGCCCATTTTCTGCTTTTTGGAAGCTATATTTAACATATACAAAAAACATATTAACATCAATAATGTGTGGCTGGCCCACAAAATGCCTCTTGATGTTTCTTACTGAAATATATTAATTGAAGACATTTTATAAGCTGTCCTTGAACAGTTTACAGATGATAAACTTTATATTGATGCTTTTGACGTGATGGCGGCAAGAACTGCAGTTTGCATGCAATAAATAAGAGTGAAAATTACATCGCAGTACTATTAGAAATAGTACAGGCTTTAAAAACTCAAGGATAACTCTTAATTCTCTGGTAGCCAGTTATTTTAAATAGTTACATTTTATCTGCAAGAAAAAATCATGCTAATTTGTCACGACCACTACATATTCTTTTCTATAGCACAGCTTGAACTCTCATAGGAAAACTTTTTCTATCAATTCTAATCCACAACATCATTTTCAAAATACAAGACAGCACCTCCACCATGTTTTACAGATTGCTGTAGACTCTTGTACCTCTGAGCTGACCTGACCTGATGTTCTCCTACTGATGTTTTGAACCAAAAATTTCTAATTTGGGTTCATGACTCTATGAGGCCTGTAATCACTGATTTTCAGTGCAGTTCTCAAGTCAGTTGGTATACCTTAGGCTTTTCTCTTGGTTTGCTTTTTTTGAGAATGGCTTTTTGACAACCACTCTTCCACTGAGACCATTTCTGATAAGGCTTCATCAAACAGTAGATGGATCGGCTCAAGGCCAGCAGCAACCCCCACCTCCTGTGCCAGATATTTCCGCTGTAGATAGCTTTTTTTTAGGCCTCCAATTTTTTTTCTTTTTGTCCTCCAGCTTTGGACTAATAGCTCTTTGGGAATCCCCTCGCTGGTACAGAAATACTATTTTATTTATGTCAAAATGTGTTATAATTTGTTCCCATCTCATTAGCTGAATCTACAAAAAATCCTAAAGATGTGTTTGTTTGTTTGGAAGCAAAATATAAAGAACTGAGAGGTGGTTAAACTAATTTGCACAGTACTGTAAAGGAATCCAAACTTTTCATAGTTCTAGACAGAACTGATGTCTAATATGAGAGTATTGTAAGTTCAGTGATGTGGTTTAGGCAATATAAAACACCAAAGCTGTTCTACTGTTTCAGAATTTCCACCGGATATCACAGAATACCTCCAACCACAAGATCACCTGGCAAGTCTGACGAAATTCTGTTTCATGAGTCAGATCACTAAACAAACAAACTGCTTGAGTAGTTGATAAATCAGCAAGTCGATTCAATAGCCAACAGACCTCCTCTCTCCAGAAACATGCATCTGGCGATATGGCTTCCACGTAACAATGTAGGGCTCACACTGAAGCACAAAATTCAATAATGGACCTCAGGAAAAGCAGGTTACAACTGTGTGTCTTTTCTTTTACTGAGTTGCAATGAACATGCCTCACACATCCTTTTCTGTAAGTTCACCTTGGCAAAATAATGGGTTAGAGTATAGTAGGCAGTTGACCAAACCACTTCAAGCAACATGACAGGGAGTCTCCGAAACTTAAAAACGTTCTTTTGCTTCTAAAAGTAGCAAACATGATTTTAGTACATATTGTTAAATTTTATGATATTAAATAGGCATGTTTAGAATGATTTGCTGAGGACAAAAAACTGTTTTCTAAGAAAAAAAAGGGAACTCCTGAACCCCCTGTAATCCACAGTAATTTTCCTCGTGGCTACATTCATATATCAGACTTTCACCTTTGTGTCTTGAGCATGTTTTTTTCTTCATGGGGTCTAACTAGATTTATAAATTCCACAAGTAAAAGTGGAAAAAACACTGGAAAACTCCACAAAACACATTTTCTTATTGTTCATTTTCAAACTGATGTAACATAACTTCAGGCATTACTTTTCAGAAGCTGATGTAATTTTTTTATCCTTATATATCTGTGGGCCTTCTTCTCCTAAACAGGTGGGCAAAGTATTAGAAAATTGTTAAATTTAATGTAACATTCATAGTTTTTTTTCTCTTATAGTGGTAATAACTGCATTAAAAATCTGCTTGCAGTCAAATAAAATATTTTCAGTGCCATCATGACAGTTAATATCCTTTGCACTTATTCTGTGGCAATGCTACCTGTCGATGGAACGGTCTCTAATGAAAGGCATTGGAGCTAAAGCCTGAGCATTCATCACAGCTCCGGATGATGTAGAGCTCTGGTGTGAGTTCCCACCAAAGAGCAGGAGCACAGCTGCTCTGACAGCCATGATTGATGGCCAAAGCAGCATGGTAGGGTTGCACAGGGAGCCCTTCCCTTTGTTTTTCCCCGTGACTTGGCACGAGCCAGCCTTAGCAAGGTAATTTAAAAATGTTGAATCGGTAACATGCAAACTTAACCAGAGGCTTTAATGAAATGAGCTGCTGACAATGCGATAAGTGCATCCTCCATGTATCAGGGAGTGGATGGGATTGACTTATTAGCTCCCCATACAGAGGAACAAAAGCAGTGAACCATAACCAAGTCTAGTCCATTCATTTGACTGGAGTCAGCAAGCAAGAAGGCATTTAAGGTTATGGGAGCACTTTAGGGTTTGATGCACAGGCAACAAACTATGCCTTTGTAAGTTTAACTGTCTAGTCAGTCAGTTAATCATTCTGTCAAGAAATCAGTCATTAGCAAGCTAAATCCACATCCGTGCTTTTAAGATGCTTGGATCATTATTATTTCACTCTGAAAGGGTAGCTACGAGGAGCAGTATTTCCAGTCCAGCAAATACACTATATAAACTCCAAGTCTCCACAGCGGTGTCTTAAAACACTGGGAGCTGGTCATTTTTAGCAGGTACAGACAAGTTAAAAGGGAAATTATCAGAGCCACTACCAGTAAGGGTAAGATATGGCTGGAATTTGCAAAGCAAATATATCTTAGTAAAGCAAATATCTCACGCTGTGCAGGGAGAATGTTCTTCTTCCTTTTTTAAACATTTTTTTTTTTTACCACAAATAAAAAAATATTCAGATTGTGGCTCCATATTTATTTTTTCTTTGAATTGACACTACACACACCTACCTGTCCAACTAAAAAGCAATGCACTCGTTGCAGGTACACACATGTTTGTGTAGATGGTCCTGTAATGTACATATTTATGCATACCATGCATATATGTGTTTTCTTCACTCACATTTATAGTTGCTTCACTTGCTTGAATGGTTTAAGATCTGTCTGATGATTACATACAGCCCTTATTATTTGGCTGTTACAGTGAAGCTGACGGAAAAGCAGTTGTTAGTTCATCTGTATGCCACAATGTTCACATTTAGAACCAAATGCAACAAGCTTGTGGATCATGTGGAGGATAAACTGAATGAGAAAACAGGTAGATAAAATGGAGACTGACATCTTATCAGAGGAACACAGGACTAATACACAAGGAGCTAACAAGACACAGGGCAACACATGAGGGCAGGATATAAGAAAGTAAAACCAACTGAAATGACCGAAGACCACGTGACTTAAAAAGTCCAACAAGAAAAGAGAGACTTGAACAAGAGACACTGAAGAGGGGCAGGAAGATGAGGCACCACACTGTAGATCTAGTCGTTTAAATGAATCTGCCTTTGCTGTTTAAACCCAGAGATAAACTTTGTTTTTATGTTACAATCTTTCATTTTCATTTTAAATTGAAACGCAACACTGCATTTGTTGATTTTCCACTATTATGTGAAGGCCTGGGAGGATCAGGTTAGGTGACGCCTTTTTTGGAGCATGATGACCTTTTTCTGTTTGGCATCTTCTCTTCTGCTTCTTTGGATTCCTCAAGGACAGCCTGGTTGCTTGTTGATAGTAAAGCAACACACTCTGTTCCTTTATCTGGAGGGTAGAAGTAGGAGGGGGTACAAGACAACTTGCTATCAAACGCTAAAACCTTAGTTTAGGGATGGGCATACCTTCTGCACCATGCACTCATTTCTCTTCTTCATGATTTTAAACATTCCAGTATAATTTACAATTTTTACATTTAACTAAATCTGGTGTCATCATAATTTCTACAGCAAATTCTCAGAAACAGAAAGAGAGAACCTGCCTGGCGTTAGAACTATTTTTTGATGAAGGAAAAATATATATAAATAAATGCATAAATAAAATTAAACTGTGAATCCATGGACTTTGCTGTTACTAGTAGGTGGACTAAAGCTGACCAAACTACCACCTGTCTCATTCTGGTAATGCTTAGAACCAAGTCACTCAGGCCTAGAGACTGAGACTGGTCAGCAACCATCAACTACCAGTTGCGAAACATAATATTTATTCCCTGACTGGTTGGCAAGTGGTTGCTGGAGGGTGCTAGCAGTCACCATAAAATCCATCACTAAAGCTCCATTCCCTTGAAAGTGTACAGTGACCCTGTGGAAGCTGCTATTCACTAGGGGAAAGTGTGCAGTGGTTGCTGAAGGTTGCTGGAAGTCACTAGTGTGAAATTGGTGACAAAGAGGTATATGGTACTACATCAAAAAGCTTCTTTCAATTGCTTTCGTTGCTAACATATTGCTACAGTTGTCAGTAGTTTGCATGGAAGACACTAGCAAACTCCTGTATGGGGTTGACAAAATATTAAGAACATTTTTAAATATTATTATAAGGGTAACAATATCTATCGACTTTACCTTGAGTATTAAACAATGCAGGATCAATTTCTGAACACCTGAACAAAAAATATAACAGAGTAGTTCTATTGCGTCTATAGAGAAAGCTAAGCCAATGTACCTGTAGAAGTTTTAAATTAGGCATGAATGGTGTTATTGTACTCTTTCAAATTTATATAAAACAACTGCACTTACTTATCTTCTTCCATCCATCCATATTATCCTTTTCAGGGATGTATTGTCTCTCTAAAGTTAAAAATTCCTGGCCTAGGCAGTAGTGCATACAGAACACACAAAGACCCACATAGCAAAACAATTAAAACCCAAAGTGAGAAAATGAAATGCTTTATCAAAGGTATTATGAATCATTAAAGACCCTTTCAAATAACCTGCCACACAAAACAAAACCAACATACCAACATTAGACAAATTCTCCCAATAATTTACCTTTTTATTTTTTATTTTTTGTTGTGTGCTCTGCAGTACCTTTATGCAGTACCTTTAAAGAGATGTAAAATTACCACCTCTAACTGCCACTCTCAGACTCTCAGGGGTCGAAAAAAACAGGTGAAAGAAGTGGATGCAAAGCCACGTGTGGCTCTAAAAAGCTGGCAGCGTCTATTTTTATTCCTTATTATCTAAACAGCCATTGACTGAGTATTTTTTCCCACACGCTCCATCTTTGCTCACTTGCAAATACTTTACAAATTATTAATAAAGAGTGCAAAATTTCAGGTTTTTTGAATGTCACGCTGTGATGTGTGCAATTATTTCGATAAATAACTAAGTGAGAAAGAAAGTAAAAATTAATAAATTGTGGTTCTTAAAAAATAAATAATTGGTGCCATGCTGCTAATTCAGGGGCCACATTCACTGGTGTGCAGGATATGAGGTGTATTACCTAAAACAAGGCTCTTTTTTTAAAAGTTGTGGCTAATCATCTTGACTGCACTTTCTTCCATTTCAAATTAAAAATCACTGCTGGATTTTAATCTTTGAGTGAACAGGCGAGGGAAAGAGGGGGCGAGGCTTGCCAAGCCAATTAGGCAGGCAATAATGGATCTGCAAGTCACTAGAGGAACCATTTGCCCTCTATTCAAATAGTCAAGATAATTACAGTATATTCAAAAAATACGAATGAGAATATCAGCATGTACAAATCAATTCAGCTAGCCTCCTTCTTTCATACGTGTCGAATCAGAAGTCAGACGAAGTGACACAGGCGTCTTTTGGTTTCCAGCTCTCTCTGCCTCAATATTTCAGCACCCTTGATGCTTTGACATTTCCCTCTAATAGGGAGACAGCACAAAAGGAAGCTGTTGGCTCCAACCTTTTGACACGAACTCAAAAACAGTACTTCCTAACAATTAGCAGTGTTTCTGTGCTCCACTATTCAAGCTAGACTAACAACAAAAGCAACTGTGTTGTCGAATCTGGAGACGATTCAGGTGCCAAACCACTTTTTTCCATATGCTTTAATGATTAACCAGCTTGATGTTCCATCAGATCTGTCTGTTCCAAGTATTCCACCTTAGATCTCTCAAGTAACGTTAAAGGTTTTGTGTGCATCACAGCGCTTCCTTCTTTCTCTTTTTATCCCTTTGTTTTTTTCACCCCAGTGCTGTCTTTACTGACACAGTGTGAAGTACCGGAGGCTTTGCAGCAGCTAGTGAAGGTTGAAAGATTGTGCGGTGGCTGGGCAGGGCCTGACAGTCTGGGCACTGGATCAGTCAGTGGATTTGGGCCTGGTGGCTGGTGGCTAAAGCTATCCCCTAGGTGCACTGACTTGCTGACTTGCTTCATACTGGAACCAAGCTTCTATGTATGGTTGTGTGTGTGTGTGTGTCTGTGTGTATTTGTGTGCATCAGTATGCCTATGTATGTGGACTCTGGATTTGTCTAGCCCCTTGTGGACTCCCGGATGGCCTAGAAGGCGACTGCAAACAAAATAAAACTCTTATGTCCTAGAAAAAGAAATTTTGCACATTCAGTACATTACTGGCTTTGTATCATTTGAGTCTGCTCTCAGTATACACTGTTTTTCCTTAACAGACATGAGCCTTTGTCTAAGGAAAACTGTGCAATTTTGTCCTATATACATGTGGATCTCAAACTACTTTTTCATTTTTTTTAGGCACTAAACTCTTATTACCAGACTGTCAAATACAGCTGTTTTGTTAAAGCCATTGGCGTGCCAATGATACAAACAACGTGACCTTTGAGAGCTTGCTTGAACGCAACTCCAAGGTATCCTTTACAAGCAATGATATTTGATGACAAAGTGCTCAGTTAATGTAGTGAAAGGGGATATTAAAACAAAAATCCCAACATTTTCCTAAAATTAACCAAGTAATTTCAGCTTTACTGGGTTTATAAAACCAAATCCATATAACAAATTGGAAGAAAGGATTTATGATAGGATAGGGCAGGAAGAAAAAATGATGATTATTAGTTACTAAATAGTGGAAAAGTGGTGGAATTAACCCTTTCATGCATGAATTATGACAACCTCAATCAGGATTTTTTTCTTAAGTATTTTTATTCATCTTTAGGCATGAAAAAAAAGATTTTTGAACTTCATTTTTTTAAACGTACTTTTCAAAGAGTTTGCTACATGTCCACTTAGGTGGATAACATACGTTTTGACTTATGAATTTGGTATGGAGTGACACATCAGTGTCCAACGTAGTGGTTTATGTGCAAGTACACCATCAACACTGACACAAATACAAGAAAACAGCCTTTGAATAGCTGTCCACTGTAGTGACCGCTATGCTTGAATGGGTTAAATACATGTATGCTTCTTCCTACTCCCTACTGAACATGTTATTTATTATGATTATCATTTTTTTCCTCATGTCTTGTTTTTCAGCTTTAGTGGTTAATCCTTACCAAGTACTTTCGGTATCTAGAGCTAACCAATGATAAACGAACCACAAACTGGCTTTACACAGCCTCTCCAGTCTCCATATGTAGACTTTGCTGGTCTTTAAAGCAGAACTAACATTTCTCTCATCTCTGTATTGTTACAACAGTGGATGCTCACATCAAACATGGCTAAAGTTTTAAAAAAAAAGTCCAATCTTGTGAGCCTAAAGTTTCACATTGCTCTAAACATTCATTTCTGAGCTGTTTCTTCTACTCTTGGCCCTTTTTGATGTA
>VUQG01027795.1:2808-14785 GCA_015106755.1 Etia nguti | reverse complement strand
ATGCCCTGGGGGACGGGGCTATGGCTCCCCACACCCCCTAGCAGATCGTTACATGGAGAAACCTTTTTAATACAAGTGCGCTCATGCTCACAGGTGTACACACGGGTGTTCACAGACACAAACTACACCTTTCTTGGCTGCTGCCTCAAAGCACATTGGGCGCTGTCGATCTTGCGTGCTGCACAATAAAATTTAATATTTAGTATCTACTGTTATTTACTGTTAGCTAGTTTATTGTGATGGTGTTGTGTTTATTATGTTGCTCTCTTTTTTGTTTGTTCTCTCTTCTGTTTTTTCTTCTCTCGACAGGTGATCCGGGTGATTTTTTTTCCCCTTTCTCACTGTCCCTTCTTCCCTCTGTTTTTCTTTCTCTCCCTCTCTTTCTTTCATTCTTTCTTTCTCCCTTTCCTATCCCCCAGTCATGTCTGTCCTGTCTGTAACAACCGAAAATAAAATAAAATAAATACATAATAATAATAATAATAATAAAGGTCAATTAAATGGACCAATATGGCTGGGCATCTTTCTCGGCCTTCCGACAATAACTCTGATGGCTAAAGATCCAAATGGGACAGGCAAAAAAAACCCCCCAAAACAATTATTCGAACAGATGAAACCAACATCAACTTGTAAAGAGGAAAGTATGGCGATGGGCAGAAACAGCTCATTATCTAAAACGTAACACATTATCTGCCAATCATGGTGTAAGCAGTGTCATACTACAGCATGGGCTTATATGGTTGCCAGTGCAACTGGATCACTAGTGTTTGTTGATGATGTGACTGCTGATAGAAGCAGAAGGATAAATTATGAAGTGTACAGCTGATCTCAAAACAAAGCTGATTGCAGTGGGGTGGCTGTAGTTCACAGCAGCGCAGGTCATCTGTTAATCTGAAGGTTGGTTGTTCAATCCTGGCCGCTCCATTCTGCATGCCAAAGTGTCCTTGAGCAAGAAACTGAACCCCAAGTTGCTCTGTTGACTGTTAGATAGAAAGCAGGTGTAGAAAAAAGTGCTTGTGTCTGCCAAATTTGGACAAAGCGTGTATCTCTGTGGGAATAAAAACAGGTCAGCTGCTGTGTGGTTGTTGTCCTATCATTTTGTCAGAGAGTTTTTACATGAAGCTGAACAGACATTTGCCTCCAAATTCATCATTCACAATAACAACAATTCCCTCAATTAACCTCAAGACCTAATATGAACATCCATCCATTCACTGAATTACTGATCAAGCTCCTCATCCTACACTTGGGGAAGCTACTCGTCCCTGACCTGCAGTGGGTACTCCACCCTTTTCTGCTCTAAAATACTCTGAAATGTTGCAGTTGGGTTTTTTTTTTTGCCCGATCTTTGAGTTTGCAAAAGAAGCATCCAGTGTTCATAGAGATAACTTTAAAAATAAAAGAGTACATTCCTATAAAACACCTTTAACACAACATCTAGCAAGTAAATGAAAAAAAAAAGCAAAGGCGATTTGCTGGGGAAAATGCAAACAAATAACGCAGGTAAAAAGAAACAGGAGTTTGTATAAAATCTTCTGTGTGGCAGTTACATCCAGGGTGGATCTAATTTTAGCTTCCAGCGACAGGGTAAAAGCATGACTGAATCAGCTTTTTAGTATGCAAGCAAGGATATTCAAGTGTTGCGAAGCACCTGTCTTGCCATTCATGCAAATTCTCACCAGGCTTAAAAAGCATTTCCAGGGAAAGCGTAGACACACATACACTCATTTAGCTTCTCCCAGCCCTGCAACAGTTAAAAAGCACTCCCCACTGGCAGCCAGAGCCGCTGGTGGCATATGATTGAGGGAGTGAGTGGAAAAATGCTTCTACTGTTTATGTGAACTGAAAACATTCACTTTAGGAAAAATTACAGCAGTCTGCTACTTCTAATTAATCCAGTACAACTGCTGTTCAGCAAAAGCAAACAAATAATGAGTACAGCTTCATGGACGGCAATGATGGTTGTCATTATACGGAGGAAGCATGTGGGAAGAAAGGGCTGCAGTTTTCTATCACACTGTATTTCTTAATGGTTTGGAAATGCACACCTGGCTCAGACAGTGACAGTCAATGGTATAGGCTGAAAGCATGTTTGAAAGAAAATGGCTCAATCGCTCATAAACACAACAAACCAGCTATGCAGTCGTGTGCGTCACTTTCAGATGGACACTGAGCGATAAAGACATTTCCTTATTATTTGTGATGCTGGGGCACGAGAAACCGAGAAACAGAAACTGGAATGAGCTGAAAATACATGCAGATTCCTCCCGCTGAGAGCAGGCACTGTGACACAGATATTTTTTTAGATAAAAATGTTAAATGAGGACAAAGCTCCAACTGTGAAGCCAGTAATTACTGTAAGAGATACTGTACGAGGGGCCCGTGGCTCAAACCTCCCACTCAGAGTGCCTCAGAAAGGCTGAGGACAAGCCAAGCCAATGGCATTATCCCACAGCAGCACAGTTTTTACACTCAGCATAATGAAAAAAGCACAGCAATCGTGTTCACGCAGGTGACTTACAGCCTCAAATGTGATTAAAGTGGAGAACAACAGCATATAATCCCTCAGCTTTCAATTATTGGATGTAATTATGGCAAAAGCTAAGCACGCCATATTCATGTCTGCTGTGTGCTATGAAGATAAATACATGAATGACTCAGGGGAAAATATATGCAAAGCAATGCAGAGGCAGGAACAATAGGCCACTCTTTACTGAGAACTTCACAGGAGGAGGCAGAGGTAGATCGTGCTGTGAGGATCTCTGCGGTTTCTCCTTTGATATGAGTGTTTGTGCGTCCGTGTCTTGCTTTGGGAGACTGTCCCATGTTTGCATCGATTAACTGTGCATTTAACATGTTCTCAAAGATGCACCGGAAATGCAAAAAGGCATCGTGTGTAGTCAGGAAAGGATTTTTCTAAACACTTTTCGGTCTGACAGTCCAGATTTCTGAGGCTTTTGATCACACTTTCATTTAGCGGAGTTCATCACAAGAATAATTCATGATATGCAACCAATTTCACCCCGATGATCACAAGTGAAAACAGCGCCAGAGAGAGAAGAAGTCAGGACCTTCATTCAGAAATCTGAGCGCCCCCAGAGCGCTGTGTTGATTTTGTTTTCAGCTCTGAATAAAATACAGAAGACGACAAATCTCTCTCTCTCTCACACACACACACACACACACACACACACACACACACACACACACACACACACACACACACACACAAATCACATTTACTAAGAAGAACATCCTGAAGTCATTAGTTATACTTTATATATATATCTAATTTATTCTTTAGGGAACACATGGACTAATTTACATAAATTATTTAAATGCTGTAATAACATTATAGTATATAAACCAACAACTCTACACAACATGCAATAAAAGGATTTTTTTTAAAATGATACATGGATAAAGACTTCTTATACAGAACGTACAGTAAAATTATGGTGAGCAGTGGACAATGGAGGCCATTAATGAACTGACTTACACCTGCTAGCTCTTTCTTTCTACTGCTTCACCGCCTAATAGCATTTAGAGAACAAAGATTGAGGGTTAGAGCACCGGCCTCACTCGCTAAGAGGACGATCCAGGCACCACATCTGATAATAAAGTGGCTCCTGTCCTGAATTATTAATAATAAGTGCTTTCCTTCCAAAGAACGGGGATCGGCAGCCCACAGGGGGTCCTGTGAGTTGCCAGGGCCTTGAAAAATCTTAGCTGCACTACTTTGTTCAGCTGTAACACTGATATCCCACATAGGCGATGTAAGACATCATTACAATATTGCATTTTTAGTGTTGTAAGTCAGCTGCACCAGAGCAGAGCTTCTTTAGCTTTGATCCGAGTAGAAATAGATTGTGAGCTTCACAACGTAAGTTCAACCCTATTTTCAAATAATAAAAGACACTATTAATATTATAAATAAAGCAAACTGCTACATTATGGTTATTGGCATTTTAAATATTATCCGGAGGGAACTAACATTTTTGCTATGATTAATAAAACATGAAAAGCACCAGACTTTAAATCCTGTTGCAGATCTAATGCACATATGCTATGCATCCCATAACCCCCTTACATGCTAGTATCCTCCATCAGAAATGCATGCAGGATTTTCCTAACCCACTAATTGGCACTGCATGTGGAGATGGAGGAGTAGCCTGGGGTTTGAACTTTTCTCTCAAGTTCCCTTTTGTTTTGTATTATTGTTTTACACAGCTATTTCTGAAGCTTTTGATTTGACACTATGGATGCTATGAATGGAGATCCTGTTTGAACATTTCTGCCTCGAACTCGATGTGTTCGTTCTAATCATAACTTGATATTACATCCCACTTTACAACAAAAAAGAACATACTACTTCCTGCATTAACACCTGTTAACTGAATGCAAGCATTTTGCTGCAGACCTGACCAGTACAACAAAATACACTTTGTTAGGTACACTTTGATAGTACCAGACTGGACTCCTTTTGCCTCTAGAGCTGACTTAATTCTTCATGGCACAGATTCAACAAGGTGCTGAAAATGATTTTTCTTCATATTGACATGACAGCATCCCACAGTTGCTGCAGATTTGTCAGCTGCACATCCATGATGTGAATTTCCTGTTCCACCACATCCCAAATCTGCTCTATTGGGTTGACTGGGTGACTGTAGAGGCCATTTGAGTACAGTTAACTCATTGTCATGTTAAAGAAACCAGATTGAGATGACATGAACGTGTTGGGATAGTGTGGGATAACAGTGGTTATCAAGGCAGCAAATGTGACGTTTAAACAATGTTCAGTTGGTACTAAGTGCCCCAAAGTGTACCAAGAAAATATCCCCCACACCAGCAGCCTGAACTTTTGAGACAAGGCAGCATGGATCCATGCTTTCATGGTGTTTATGCCAAATCCTGAACCTGCCATCCGTCGCAGCATAAATCAAGACTTGTCAATTCAGCAGTGTCTTTCCAAGCTTCTTCTGTCCAATTTTTGTGACCCCATGTGAACTGTAGCCTCCTTTTCCTGTTCTGAGCATAAACAGTATAACAGATGGATGTAGCTACTGTGTCATCACCCATTTGTTTCTGAAGTCCTGGTTTGAAGCTTTGAGATGAGCTGTGACGAGGAAGGACAGGTCTGACTGTGAAACCACACGTTCATTGAGTAATGGACTTTGACAGCTTGTGTCATGGGGTCATGACACGTCCACAATGTAATAACCCGAGTAATATCATCATCGCCTCAGAGTGTCTTCCAAGTTCTGAGGCCCTTCGGTAGCTGCTTTCACATTAGCTTTCACCTACCTCTGCACAGAGTCAAGCTAAGCTGCTGATGTGAGCTGTCAGAAGATAATTCCCCTTTTACTTTGAAGAGTAGGATTTAGTTTAGTATGTGAGAGAATTCGGTAAACAGCCCCGCGTTTTTCCGCTCTGATCCGAAACTTAAAATGTATGTGGTGAAGTGAGAGATTCGATGTGAAACAAAGACGAAGGTGGACAGTAGTTTTCCAGTTCCACCACCTCATCTGGTGCGCTCCCAACTCCGAGCGGGAACTGAAATGAAAAGCGTGTTACTCATCTGACAGTAGGCTTGCCCCTGCTGGCTCTGGCTCAGGTGTGTTTTCCAAAAGGTAACAGAGAGTTCTGGCACGTACTCGACAAGGCTTCCCGTCAGTCCGGTGCAGAGAAGCATGGAGCAACCACAGGAAGAGTGGCAACAATCTGCCTCACCCTGACATACACCTTCCTCTGGGAGATGCTGACAGGACTCCCGTCTTATGAAATACACAGACTTTCCAAACTTTGCTGTGTCTTTCATGTCTTTGTTCTCTTTTTGTATCAGTCACAAGTTGGCTTCCTTGTGTAAAACAGCAGTGTTATAAGTGGGGAAAGAGAGCGCTCCCACTTCCCCCTGCTAGATCAAACCCACCAGTAACTACTTATGAAAAGTGCCTCCATTATGAATTGAATGCAGACATACTAGTGTCATCTGCTTTGGTGACTTTTGTCAGCACCCTGTTGAAAAAAAAAAATCCTCCACTCCCTTCCTGGCTGTCAGCTACAAAGACTTTAAACTTTATCAACCAAAGTCATGACGTGAGATCAAGTCACAGGTTGTTGACGATTCATAAATATTTTTTTCATGCAGAAATTAAAAGTGTTTTGCAGAGGTATATGAGGACAAATCAGCAGATCATCCCAGCTGAAATCCCTCTTGCGTAGAACCTGCCACTAAGCCTGCAGGGACAACTTGCAGAGAGAATGAGTGGCAGATTAGAGATTCACCTCGACACAGGTGACATCCACCTCCTGACATAATCACGTCTATTTCTTTAGCATCTGATATAAATAACAGTTTAAGCTGCATTTGGGATGACAGATCTTCAGTCAGACTGCAGTCTTTTTTTTTTTCTTTTCCATTTTTTAAAATAATTTTACCTTGAAAGCAGGAGAGTCACCGGTATGATCATGGGATTTTGGTCTCTTGAGTGCAAACCCTGGGGAAAGCTCCAGTGCTCTCCTGTCTTTGCTCATCTTACTGTACCTTCTCCATGGCACAGCCTTAAAAGAGTGTGAAATAACTCAAATAACACCATCACACCTCCTCCTCCATGCTTCACGGTGGGAACCATGCATGTAGAGACCATACGTTCACTTTTTCCGCGTTGCACAAAGACACAGCAGGTGGACCCAAAGATCTCAAATTTGGCCTCATCAGACCAAAGCACAGATTTCCACTGGTCTAATGTCCATTCCTTGTGTTTCTTGGCCCAAACAAGTCTCTTCTGCTTGTTGCTTCTCCTTGGTAGTGGTTTCTTCGCAGCTATTTTACCATAAAGGCCTGATTCACACAGTCTCCTCTGAACAGTTGTTGTAGAGATGTGTCTGCTACTGGAACTCTGTGTGGCATTTATCTGGCCTCTAATCTGAGGTGCTGTTAACTTTCTGAGGCTGATAGCTTGCAGTTTCTGATGTTGGGGATGAATTTATCCTCAGCAGCAGAGGTGACTCTTGGTCTTCCTTTCCTGCGGTGGTCCTCATGTGAGCCAGTTTCTTGTAGCATGTGATGGTTTTTGAGACTGCACTTGGGGACACATTCAAAGTTTTAGCAGTTTCCCGGACTGACTGACCGGACTTACTTAGCTGATTGGTTCTTACCATAATATAAATTCTAACTGTTGTCAAACAGGGCTGTCAGCTGTGTACCAACCTGACCTCTGCACAACACAACTGGTGGTCCCAACCCCATTAAGAAGGCAAGAAATCCCACAAATGAACCCTGACAAGGCACATGTGTGAAGTGAAAACCATTTCAGGTGACATCATCATGAAGCTCATTGAGAGAAGGCCAAGGGTTTGCAGCACTGACAACAAACCAAAGGAATCTAAAATATAAAACATATTTAGAGTTATTTATCAATTTTCTCTTTGCCACATAATTCCATATGTCTTGCTTCATATATTTGATGTCTTCAGTTTGTATCTACAATGTAGAAAGTAGTAAAAATAAAGAAAAACACTGAATGAGAAGGCGTGTCCAAACTTTTGTCTGGTAGTGTACATGGTTGACCATCATAGGCATGCGTGATTCGCAGTTTATGTCATAGTGGGCCTTGGCCTCTCAGTTAATCTCCCTTTAAACCACTTTTCTTTAGATTTGGTTTCCCCTCTGTAAACAGTAGGTTTGAAAAGTAGGAGGGTGGGACCTCTACTCACAATACCATGTGCCTGAGATGACCATATTAGGAATAATTGCTCACACTGACATCACACAGAGTCATGAATGAAACCCCCCCCCCAAAAAACTGAGTGTTGTGTACTGAGCATGTGGCTCACAGCGATTAACCGTTAATACTCTGATCTCATTGTTAAAATTTTTGGCCATGTTTAGTATGTGATTGCACTATTGTAACTGTATAAAGCAGAATAGCTCCAACGTACAAATCCAACTCAGAAAGGAGTGCTGATGGGAACATTCCTATAGGAATAGCTGTATGTGTGCACACTACTGAATGCTGCCTGCTTGGTAAAGCGTGGTTATATAAGGCCTGAAGGGATTTGGCGTAGGAAGAGGACCGATAGGGAAGGTGGAAACACAAAAAGACACAAAGACACTCAAAGAACACAAAGGTGGTTGGTTGTTTCAGAACTTATTGTAATATAAGAGGAACACTGGCTTCCCCTTGATGTCTCATTTCTTCTGCAGTTAGGCACAACACATAGTAACATAACAGGATTCACAATCTGGGGGGAAAAATAATAGAAACTTAAAGCTAAATCAAACCACCTTTACTAAATAATAAATAATAGACTATACTTTTA
Organism: Etia nguti; assembly: GCA_015106755.1. NCBI lineage: Eukaryota > Metazoa > Chordata > Actinopteri > Cichliformes > Cichlidae > Etia > Etia nguti. Next base: position 6,463 of record VUQG01027795.1, on the reverse strand, counting down.
CTACATACATAACCCAAAATGCACAAACCTCTCTCTGAACTTTTCTCAACTGGGAAAACCAGCTAGCTATGGCAAGCAAATCTCCTCAAAAAAAAGGAAAAAAGAAAAATACACTATATGTTTAAATTTTTGTCAACTTGAGTTCAGCAGTTCTTCTTCTCTTCTTCCGTTCATTAGAAGTACTTGTAGAAATGTTCTGTTAAGCCAGAGCCAGGCTTCTGTTTTCTTTATTTCTAGTCTTTGTGATGTGCCTGCTTAGACTTCATATTTAACAGCAAGACAAGAAAGTGATATTGATCTTCTCCTCTAACTCTCAACAGGATAACAAAAATGCCTTTTCCTCCCTAATAACAGTGGAACATTTCTTTTAAATGTCAGCATGAACACGGTAATATGAGCATGGCAATAGTACATCACACTGCATTACTTACAGATACACAAATTTATAGTAGCAATAATCACATGTTTGCATATGTAGCTTATTCACGTAACGTGGTGATACTTCAGAAATATGATGACTCACAGAAGCTCCTAAAAGCCCAAGCTGTCCCGATCAGTGATAAAGGTTTATGGATTATTTCAAACTGATTTAGTAGCTGATAAAAGAAAATGAAGACATTAGGAAATTATTATCTGGTATCAAAGGTGCATCACAATCAGAGTTTGTTCCCTTTACGTAACTGTATTCTGCTCCGACGAGCACAGACAGTCTGTTCAAGAATATCTAAACTTTCTTCAGCACTCGCGGGGGGAAGAACTCCCTCCACTGTTGCGGCTCTATGTCATACAGCACTGCAGGCATGGTTAAGCTAGCCTAGGCTTTGAGTTTCAGGTGTCTGTAAATGTGGATGTAGGCAGCTTTGGGACTCCTCAAAGAGTGCTTTAGGTACATGAGAGCAAAGGCCAAAGAGTCAGATCCATGAAAGATCAATAAAGCAGGTCTCCCATTGCTGTACTTTAAAAAGTAAAAAATACCATCCTTTTTTAGTTCTCTTTTTCAAACACAGCCAATTAAAGCTACATAAATGGTTGACACAGCACTTGGAAAACACCAATGCAAAGTCATCCATGCAGTGGGGGCAAAAGGAATTTGGAGTACAGTCTGGGGAAAGCGGCCAGGGTTTTAAACATGTCCTTGGGATAGATGGTGACTTTGACTACATCATGGCTCTTCACCTCCAGTAGTGCTGTGCCAGCAGAAAACACAACTCCATTTCACTCTTCTACCAAAACAAAATGCAGGAAACCCCCACTGGCTCAATAAGCCCAATTATAGATTCTGGGTTTATATCTTCAGGGCTGAATGGCATTAAGTGAGAAAAGAAAACAGCACGTAAGTACGATTCATTTCTTATTCATCATGAATATGTTAAAAAAGTTAAATTGTGGTTAAAAGAAATACTTTGTATTTAGGATTGAACACAATTTGGCTGTAAAACGCAGTCTGATATTTTTAAGATGCTGCTGTTTCCTAACATTCAGAGATAGATGTCAGTCCCACACTAAAATTATGCATACACAGAGACAAGTACTTGACTATTCAGTTTAATACTTTAGGAAAGACACTGGAAAAGATTAAAGCCTAATTATTACAGCAAATACTGGGCCTAATCAAACAGGCTATTAGCACACTGGGCTACAGATGGCACAGGTTTGTTCGCTACTAAAATAACATAAAGTACAGTTTTATATGAATGACTTTGTAGGTCAGCAGTTAGCACTGCTGCCTGATGCCAAGAGGGTCCTGGATCTCTGTGCTCAAGAGAATTGCACTTCCTGGTTATATAGCAGTTCACACTGGACCTCATTTTTTTTAATTATTTCTGAGAGTTCCATGCAAAAACTTTCTGACAGCTTTAATATTTGTACATTACTGCCTACTCCCATTGTGCCACACATATTTTACCAGTTTGATCTTATTCAGTTTGTGCTATTTAATGGTTAGTTGCACATTACATCCAGCAGAGACTGGTAAAAATACAGGAAAAAAGTATATATATATATATCAGTGGTGTTCTGTCAGGACATGCTTCTTGTCAACTATAAAAAGGCATCTAAATAGACATAAATTAAAACTTTTTAATTCAGCAGATTTTTTAAAATTACTATTTTTTCAATTAATATTTAATTAATATTTTAATACACTTCCTTCCTCAAGATGTAGGCCTGCCTTTATGGGCTAATGAACAACTGATTTTTTTTGACAGTCACTGCAAACATACGCCTTGTAGAATATGATGCTGGACATTAAACAGCATATAAAGTGTTTAAAATGAGATAAGTTTTTATGCAGCATTGATAATTAACCATTTAACAGTTATGGGGAACACATTTCTGCAGATGAATTACTTTTACTTTTGATACTTGCACATTTTTTCAGTAATAGTTTTATGTGTACTAAGGTGTTTTTATAGTGTTTTATTTCTTCTTTTCTTCCACCATGTGTCATTTTCAGCTAATAATGGCCTTTCCTTGCCTTTCTGTAAAAGTCTTTGCATATCATTAATGTCTATTTTTTTTAAAAAACAGCTGCAAAAGCTATTTTTTATGACGACATACCATTTTAAATATTTAACTGCTGAAACATAACAAATTGAGAAAGTGGTTAAATCTCATGTTATTCCTCAGTTCAATTAATTTGAGATTAGTGTAGATACATGCATGTCCAGTTGAATCATAAATATAGCTCATTGGTTGGGAGACTCAGCCCCCGGCGTCATGGGGTTGGTAACAACAATCCCAAAAGCAACAAAAGCTATTGTACACAAAGAAAATTAGATAAATAATAACAGAAAACCTTCAATTAGGATTTAACTTTATGAATTTATTTTACCAAAGTCCCTGAAAAAGGCTCTGGAGTTCAAAGATTTTTATTTTTATTATTGTTTTTATTTGTTATGGATCACAAAACATGATCGTCACACATCATTGTTATTATTATTATTATTATTATTATTATTATTATTATTATTGTTATTATTATTATTGCCAGAGTACACCGCTGATCACACCACACCAAGCACACGACATTATTTCACATATTTAATGTATTTTCTAAATAATTTAATGACATTGATCTTGGATATAAAAAAGGAAATTAAATGAAGACACTGTCTCTTATATTAAAACCACTGTCAACCACAAAGTTACTGTATATTTGATCATTTTTACAGTATTATCATAAATACAGCAACTGTCTGTAACATGATTTCAATAAAAAGATAGAAGTTATTATTGGTATATATTGGTTTTTAACCAAGAACACTGAAGATTATCAAAGGAGTGTATTGACGCAGGTGTTGGGATTTAGTTTTTTGGAACAATGAATAAAATTTCACAGTATTTCCATCCATTGTTGAGATATTTTAGTCTGGACTAAAGTGGTGTATGAACTGACTTTCCAACACGATCATTCATAGACTTTTTATTCTGTATAACTTCTGTACCATAAAGAACCAACAGCAGCAGCAGCAGCACAGGTGCTTTGTTTCAGTTGAAAAACTAGCCTGATACTACAACAGTGGATGTGAGTTTGTGAGAAACTGCCTGGTGGCTTGAAAGTCATTAACGGTAATTGTGAACAAAGCGCTGCAGGGAGTCATATGCTGGGAACACGTCCTGTGATGTTAAGGCCAAAGGCTTGAGTTACTATGAG
>VUQG01027786.1:22244-32684 GCA_015106755.1 Etia nguti | reverse complement strand
CTGACACCTCCGGGTATTTTTAGAGTCCCCAAACCTGGAGAGACACCCCGAGGAGGGACATGACGTCACCAGCAGGCACCCAATCAAATCATTGCATGACATTTAAACAACAAAGCAGAAATAAACAACACTAAAGTTTACTTCAGTTTATCTGGAAATACAATAGACTGTGATTACTGATAATTAATGGTAACTACAATGGAGGTAAGGTGTTTACAGTTAATTGAATGAGGTGCTGCTGCTTCCTGCAATTCCATTGGCTGCCAAATGTAGGCGCGGCAAACTGAACCAAGCGAGAGAAGAAGAAAACTTTTATGCTGCGTTTAATATAAGTTTTTTGAAGAATAAAACAAACTAAATAGATTTACGTAAACAGCAGCGCCCCCTGCTGAGCACAGTCTGCTTCTACGTGAAACAAGCTGAACTTGACCCAGAGTGAAGCCCAAGATCAGCTCTGCAATAATCACATACAGATGTGTGCAGTTAGAGCTTTATAAGAGCTGCTGGTTTTATTCCAGCTGTGTTAAACATCAGCCTGAAATGTGCTCACTGTGGCTGTACCGAAACACATATAAATAGTCTTTATACACAGAAAATGTCCACAGTGATGATTCTAGTGAATTAAAAAGTGAGAAGTGGCATCATTGCATTCATGCTGTGGAATCGTGGGCTCGTTGAACATGTGTGAGGAAGCATGAAAGCAGTGTTTTGAGTTCAAATGTTTGGCATCAGGCGTATTTCCTGTGTGTCACGTTCAGACTTACTATAAAAACACAAGACAGGAATACAGACTCACTGTGAGTCTGAAAATATCTGCGTCCAGCTCAGATATCACGAGAGGAAAACAGCAGCTCACATCTGAAGCATAAATATGGAGCCAAACTAAATTTAACAGCGAGTGCCGCCGTGATGCACTCATCATCCTCTCAGAGCAGACAGTTTACCAGAGTTATCACCACTTATTACAGTCATGACTTCACTCCTGAGTCCCACTCTTTTTTTTCTTCACCATAAACTGAATAAAGAAGATGGAAGTAGCCATCATGATGTCACCATGAAGCAACTTCTTGATCACTAGGTAGCCCCGCCCTAAATCGTTCCTGGCTTTGTGGTCTTTTCTGACTCTAATGGGACCTTAAAGTTTGATCCACCACACAGCTGCCACAACTATGATGGTGACACAAGGCTTCACAGCAGAAAGTGATACAGCATCAGATGACAGAGTAGATACAGCATTAGAACATGGTATACTATGGTCACAAAGGGATAGACATGGTCAGCAACAATACTCAGCTACGCTGCTGTATTTAAACTGTAAACTGTATTGCTCATGGGACAAAAGTGGGTCAATAAAATATCCTCCACACCATCACACCACCAGCAGCCTGAAATACTGATACAAGGCAGGATTGATAAATGATTTCATAATGGCTGCTTTCAACTCTAAACTTACCATCTGATTGTACTAGAAGGAATCATCATCAGACCAGGAAATGTTTTTCTATCTTCTGTTGTCCAGTTTTTGTGAGTCTGTGTAAACTGTAGCTTCTCTGTAACCTCTCTGTTATTAGTGGAAAAAGTGATACATGTGTGGTCTTCTGCTGCTGGAGTCCAATTTCTTTAAGTTTAGACCAGCCCTTGTAGCAACAACAACCACGCACTTCAGCAGGTCATTGTCACCATGTCTACATACCAAAAAGCAATAAGTTGCTGCCATGTGATTGGTTGAATAGATAATTGGATGGTTGAAACAGGTGCATGTAATAAAGTTGCGTGTATGTCTCAAGGTTGTTTTTACCAGTAATTTTGTAAAATATACCATAACGCTGAACACATGAAAGACAAGGAAAACTATGTTTATTTGTTAGATCATTTACAAAACCAAACATAAAATACAGTCCCAGACAGATGTTAGCATGGTGCAAAAACATCAAGAACAGAGATCAGAAACAAAGAAGAGAAACAGCAGCCAGATGACGGTGAAGTGCCGCTTTTTGCGGCTCAGATTCAGGACGCCAAAGTAAAAGCAGAGTTCATACAGCACGCCTGACACTTGACAGCTAACACCTGACGCACAATCAGCAGTGAAATCTGAGGAGTTTAAACAGTCAGACATCTTAAAATCTTTTCTGATGGTTCAGTTTCACCGTTGTCCATGAACACATCCAGGATGAACCTAGCTTTGCAAAAAGGCTGGAACTCAGGGGGAGTTCTCCTGTATTTTTATCTCATTGGCAGTTTCACATTTAAACATCTAAACACCTGTTACAACCCCCCCTCCCCCAACAAAACAAAACAAAAAACCATAACATTAATTTTTTATACCAGCTAGCATCATGTTGAATACATCTATTGTTAACTACCAAATAACTACCAAAATACGGAAAAACATTTAGCATGCTATCTTTAGTTATGCTGGCTAACATATGTTAAGGTAGGCTAAGCTAGTTTTATAAACACCAGTTACAAAAAACTACAATAATACCTGTCAGTACTAGAAGAAACTAGTGTAATGCTGGCAGTAGTTAATAACAACTAAAATATCACTTAGCTAGTAAAACATGCTAGTATTTCAGCAGCTACACTGACTTGTGCTAAATTAGGCTAAATATCAATGAACTAGCTGCTACTGATAGCAGTTTATTATTATAGTTATCTATTTCTATTTGACACAGCTGCACGACACAACACCAGTTAGAAACCAGCAGGAAAACATGTTGGGTTTAACTGTTTGTAGTTCTATAAGTTAAACTAGTTCAGTGACGGCGATGTTCTTAGCTCTGTGCCACATAAACTTCATGTAAAACATCATGTAGATGTTCAGGTGCTCCCATGGTTCCAGTGTTCATGCTCAGCTTGGTTAAACCCAGATGAAACTAAAATCCACCATAAAAACAAGTGGCTAATAACACAGTCTGCATCGGCTAATGGAAGAATTGGATTTTAGCGCCCATGCTACAGCTTGGCTGAAGCTGCTACAGCGGCTACATCTACTCTTCTAATTTCATGCAAAGTCACTATTCCTCTAAACCTAACATGCAGGATGGAGATACCTACTGGGAGCTAATGTTTGTCAGGACGGTGCTAAGTATGGACGGATCCAGGATATCACTGATAAAACAAAATACGCTTTTTCAGTTTTACATTTTCATTTTGTGAAAAGAGAATAACAAAAGGATCAGATAAGTACTTGTTCTGCTGTCAGAAGTACATAAAAAACCATCACAGACCTCCAGAAATTGACATCAAGTGCAAGTTACTGTGGCAGAAACCCAGCAGATAAACTGCCACATTTTGTATTTTGATGATATTATTGTGACTTTTGTCAAGATAACTCCAACACAGAAATACGAGAACCATCAGAGGAGATTTGGTGGCCTAACAGGAAGCTCAGATGTTTGAGAAGTTTCCAAAGTAAATCCATATTCACACAATAGATGTAAGAAAGTTTTTTAAATTGTTCTATAAATTTAGATGTGATTTCTATGTAATGGACAAACAGTCTGAGTTGTGCTGCTGTATATTAATGTATCAGGAAACCAATAATCAGTCCACACCCAGACTCTTCCTAATGCTAGACTTGCAAACATCTGATGAACTATCACATACTTATTATCACATAAGCTGTAGGAAAATTATGCACTTTAAAATAGAACAAAGAAGAAACTGAGTGGAAGAAAAATCAGAACAAAGCACTGATCAAAAACAAAGATACCAAGACGGTACAGGGGAACACCGGCATGCAGCTTTTAGGAAGATTTTTGTATTTTTACTGACATAATGATAAAAAATAGTATCGACTTTGTATACACACTAAAACACAGATTTAAAAACATTTTGGAGGAATTGATTCAGTGCCAGGTGAGGTTGTGGAAGTCTCGAATAAACTACGTATTTTCAGACAGTTTTAACACAAGACCAACATAGACAACACTAAAGACAGGAGGGGCCTGATACGCAACAAAACCAGATTCAAGGCCAGGAAATACCTAAAACACTAGCAGGTCAAATATAGGTTACAATTATTAGTATTGTATATTCTAAAATATCAGTTAAAATTGGTCGACGTGGGCCAAAATGATGAAATAAGTAGTTAAACTCACTGATCAAAATGATTAAATAATGTGCAACTCAACATCTGTCTTATTATCTCATTAATGTTGACTTAGCTAGTGACAGTATTGAGTATTTTTTTGTTCCTAACTGGTTTCCCTTTTCTGGCAGTAATGGGCTTTCATACCTTTAACTTTACTAAATAAGTACATTAAAAAGTTGTGTGGCAATTAAGTCTTTATCTAGACTAACTTTTTATCTTGTGTGTGTGTGTGTGTATATATATAAAATAGTTTTTTTTCCTGCTGGGAGCTGCCCTACACATATTACTAAGAAAACTTTACAACATAAGTTAAATGTGTAAAATATGTTTTTCCTGTAGCAAGTGTCCTTAGAGTAGGCTAAATGTGTTTGTCATGCCACATCTTTATAGGAGCTCCTAACAGCACATGCTACTAATTATTTTAAACAATACAGTATAATAGCCTGATCCAACTTCTGCATTAGTCATGTTTCTCAAACACTAAATAAATAATCTTAATAAGCCTTTATTCATTTTAAATTCCCACAGTTTGTTAAAGGCCTGCTTTATCAAATTAATGCTGTTAATATCTTCAGTCATGTACACGTGTCACAGTTCAGTCTTCATTTGCAGTGTCATATGTTGGAAATAAACTGGAATGTCTGAGCTAGTTGTTATCTTACTGAATCAAGTTTAACAGAAGTACCTGATTCCACCCTGAAAAGAATCACAGTCATCTGAACAGCTTATTCTTATTTTCTAGGATTATTTGGTCTCCATTTAAATGTAAACATAACTTAGGAACCATAAAGTTTGAAATGTGTCTACGTGCAAAAAAAAAAAAGAAAAAGAGATGTGTATTTGGGTATCTCCCACAGTAAAAAGATTTAAAAGCTTACAGAAAAAAATGTGTTTATTCTGGCCTGTGACAAAAAAGGATGATCTGAGGCATCTGAGATGTTTGATCAACCAAAACGCAGATGTAGACTTCTCTTTGGGGTTTTACATTAAATGCTGAATTTTTGCAACCCCTTTCAGACAAGATCGATCCCTTTTTTATTTTCTACTAACCAAAAAAATAAACAAAACAAAAAACCCCTGAAATATTCACTGTTGGAATCTAAATAAAACTTCATGTCCTTATCACTGTCACTTTGAGTTTAGTGAAAGGTGTTCCACTACATGGCATAATTTCGGGTCCTCTTCCAATATTATTTGTAAATAGATATCGACCCCCCCATCCCACCCTTTTCTTAATAGCTGTCCTTTAAGAACGTGACAATAAGTTTAATTGTAATTCATTTTGCTGCTTCGTGCTCAACTGTTAGAAGTAAAATAATGTATCATCTGCATACATAAAATTTGGACTTTTTTGATAACAACGTACTTTGAGGTTTAATCATTACTCATTTTTAAGTTCATTACATTTTGATCAAACTCTGCTCTTCTTGAAAATAAAGGAAAGTGTCACCTGCATACACAAAATCTGAAATTTGCATGTTAAGTAACACCAGCATTTGCTCTGTTTTAATTTTAATCACATTTTCTACAACATGCTAAAAATCAACAACAAAAACCCCAGCCTTATTTCAGAGAAGGAGGAAAGTGTCTGTTCAAAAATAAATCAAGAAAACCATCTGCTACACCTAACTGTGCAAAATTATAACAACTCTGGCACAATCTGAATCTAAACACAGTGTAATCAGTCCACAGAAATGATCTCTCTTTAGAAATGAGCTTTAGCAAATTTTTTTTTTTAAAGTGCTAGTTTACATTTAAAAACACAGAAATCCAGACATGTAAACTGATTTATAAGGAGTGAGGAAGGTAAAATAAAGCTAATCCCGGTGTTTCATGCTACAAACCCGACCCGCTGAAACTTAAAGCTGATTAAAGTTGATCAGTGTTAAGTTTCTGACAAATACATGATCAGATAATACACAACATTAAGAAGGAAGGAAGTATTTGAAACACTAAAAAATCAAGTTTTATCTGCTACTGTTTTCTCCTTTATCAGTAAGTGCAAAGTACTCCTTAAACCCAGCAGGACAGAAATAAGGCAAAGAATTTTAAAGCTGAAGGAAAATATTATGATTCGAGTCATTTTTAAAGAAAACATTTGCTACTTTTTCAGAGTGGTGTCTTTAAATTAATGACCCTTTTGTTTTGGACTGCTGTTTGATCAAATCTAATTTTAATTAATAAACACCAAAAATATTAAAGTAAGTAAGCATGTTTTATCAGTAAGTTAACTAGATAATTTCACCCCATGAGTTGATATTTTTCATTTTAACGCTGAATGTAGAGACATTTTTTTATATATGTAACACCCACTAACACGACAGTGAAACTTAGTTCATTGTCTTCACGAACTTCGTGACAAGCTACTTCTGGTACTTCTGGAAGATACAACAAAATGACATATTCTGTTCAAATCTTGAACTGTGATGGTGAGTAATCAATAAATCAATCGCTTGACAATCTGCACAGAGCTGACCTGCAGGAACAGTAAAGAGTCATAGTGGATGATGTCATCCTATTGCTTTCCCCTCCAGCACTCACTGACGTCTGTGGCGTTTGGGTCAAAGACTTGCGGAGATGCAACGAGCAGACATCAGGATGGTCACATGTATGGGGGCAGCACTGGATGGATGACGGCAATCCCACAATCCTACAGTTCACCGTGAGGTCGCTTCCTGTGTACTCCTCAGGCCCTGGTGAAACTGGGGACAACCAGAACAGCAATGGCTGCCACGGCGACCGCCACCACTGCCAGGTTCCAGCCTTCACAGTCGCGCTGCCGGGAGACGGCGAGACAGGTTAGAATAAACTTTATTTATAAGTACATTAAGTATACTTGATTAACATGTCTCTGGTAAATCACCTCGGGTTTTTGTTTTAGCCACATGCTAGATATTTTTGGAAACTTTAAATGGAGTTTGATACTTATTTTGACTTTGCAGTTCTTTTCCATTTGGATGTACCAAATAATGGAAATGTTTATAAAAAAGGGGAGGATGCTTTTTTATAAAAGAGCACTACATTCTGATCACCCACCACATTCTGAATGTGCTTGTAGGATCTGGTCCAGGGGGTGAAGAAATCAGGTGGCCCCTGAAGCAGAGGCTCTTCAGCCTCTACATATGCTAAACACATATGCAAAAAACCCACACATATTAACAACAAAACATACTGAATATGACCATAAACAAGGTTGTAGTGTGGAACCTTTAAGATGTTTGGGAACCTTTAGATGTTCTGCTAATCCATCCGTACTGGTCACAAATGAAGAGTGAGTGGCAGGTCATTCAGTATTTTTCTAACTACTCTGTATGGCTGTGTTTAGGCGAAAGGTGAAGGAACGTTTTTGTGCCTCACGATTACAAACAGAGTTAATGCTAAGATGCAATAAAACATAAAATGAAAATATTTAATCTTACAGAAAAGGTTTGTGCTGTGTCACAAGCAAAGACTCTCCTGATTCAAGATTCAAGATTTTCTTTACTGTCATTTTGTTGCTAGAATATAACAAAAATTACAGTGGTCCCCTCGGTGATAAAGAAAATACAAAAAAGATAAAGAAATAGATTTTTTAAAAAAAAGATATAAAACATAAAAGCAGAAGTCTTTAGCAGTCTTTAGAGTACAAATGTTAATTATTCATGGCACCAATAATCAGAAACAGTCATATTTGCTATTTGTTAACACCTGAAGTGCATGACTCAGCGTTATTTTTACACAGACATAGAGGAAAAATCCATCCAAATTGTTTGACTTCTTGGTGATTTCTAAAAGTATTATGCTGCCACTTGGTTACAGGTTGTGTTTCTCCCATTTGTCAAATATTGCTTATAAGCCTCCTGTGGGTGCTACTGTAAAAAAAAGAGAAACTGTTTGAAGGCACAGCTCAACCAGCCTGGTACTCTGGCTTATCAGGCTAGATAGCTTTGGCATGAGTTTCCCAGTTTTGGAAATATTAGTACAGATGTCTACCTTCTTTGTATATAATGGTACCAAATTGCACTCAAAAGTGCATTTTTACATTTACAAACTCATCAGCATTGTCTCTTCAGGCATCATGACCCAGTTATTGAAAAATGTCCAAAAATGTATTCACAAATTAATTTCTTCCAACCAAAACAACCAATTTGGTTGGAGGTAATCTTCCTCCTTCATAACAACTCTATTCTATAACAAATGTTTATCAAAGATAAGAGGAAGTACAAGAGAATAATGAGAGGAAGAAGAGTGTCACTTTACGTAGAGACAGTTTTATATACTGGAGAAGAAAGAGACTTCAACAGTTTATCAGGGGTTCATATCAGGAGTCAGAGACAACTTAATAAGTTCTTGTCAGGCGTGTCGAGGGAGTATTAAAGTGTAAAGATTACGTTATTATGGGCTCTTCCTACTCTGAGCACTCAAAGCACAACTTTGCACAACTTGCCTCATTCACTCATTCACACTCATTTGCACAAGCACTTCTTTCTATGCTCTTCCTATGCAAGTTCTTTCTATCTAACATTAACACGCATTCATACTCTGATGGATGCATCTGAGAGCAACTTGGGGTTAGTATCTTGCCCAAAAGATATTTGCTCAGACACGGATTGAACCACCAACCTTCCATCATTTTTGATTTGCTACACAGAAACTCAAGCAACCTGACAAAACAAACTGAGCCCAGCATTAAGTCAGTCAGGACATGTGCATGTAAAAATCATGGCTGATGGAGGATGGAACACCCGGCACGGCTGATCTTCTACTACAGTCCAAACAAACAAGTAAAACCTGGATTTGAACAGAGATCGGGAAGCCATGGTGGCAGAGGTTTCCACTTTTAAACTCTTTAAATGATGGAGGGGTTCATCTGAAGCATTTGTTTCTTCATTTGTGGAAACAAATGCAGAGGCAGTTTTCCTTCAAAGCGTCTGGTAGAGAAAGAAGGTCATTGGCCATACCTGGTCCCATCTAAGACGCCAGCTCCTCCCACCAGCACCAAATCAAGGCCACAATTACAATCATTCCTATGAAGGGGATGGAGAGAACAGGGGGCTCAGACTGGCGAGTGCAGTTCTGGGAAGAAGACAGAAGGTAGGAGTGTGGGGAGTATGGAGAGAGGAGAAAATGAAATAATCAGAATAATAAAGTCAGAGGGCGTGAGGGCGAACGGCAAGCAGGGAGCAAACCAAAACGAGTGATCTGATGTGAAATGACTGATAGGCAAGCAGGTCGATCATCAAAACTCATCAAATTTTCAGAGAATTTTCTAGTTTCTTGTGTAAAATTCATGTGAAACATAAGAGACGGCAATCAGACAAAAAAAAATGGAAATGAAGTGAGGAAACCTAAAAATTAAAGACAAGATGGTGAGGTTTTTTTTTAAAAATTTTATTTTATTTTTTTTAAGTTTAAGTCTTTGATATTAAAACATCAGCATCTTGTCATTTCAAGACTTTTGGAGATCACATCTGGAGCATCAGCAGCCCTGCAGGGGGTTTTGGGTAAAAGTTTAACTACCAGGTCATCTTTAGCTGTAGAGAGCCGTCTTAAAAGCTGACGTGTTTGCTAACAAGTGACTAGTTTGTTAGCCTAGCATTAGCAATCTCATGAGTGACTTTACCCTTCAAAATGGGTCACTCTGTGGAAATATCCTAAATTCATCCTAAAATGTTTTTATTTAACAAAGTGATATTTTCTGGAAGCCTGTGAAAAGATCCCATTTAATTTTTGCCAAGGGAAGGAGGTACTAATGTCAATGTTAAAGGCTGCTACTATCGAAACAATGACACCCCTGCAGTGGTGCATCGTGGATAAGAAACTGAGTGAATAATCTGATGAAGAGGAGTGGATTGGGGACCAGGTCACTGTTTACAAAGTCAACTCCAAAGAAAAGAAAGGCAAGTGCCACAAGTTCTTAGTCAAACGTCATGTCAACACTAGTGAGTGCGAATGCTCAAGTCAGGAAAGTTCCTCAGCAAGTCTTAGAAAACCAAACTGTGTAGTTTTTAATTTTACAGCTTACAGTTCAAATTACAAGTATGAGTGTTGAAAGCGGGGCTGGAGGTCCAGGTAAGGGTGAAGTCAAACAGCAGGTCTCGAGTGCTGACTTGCACAAAGGATTATGATTTTCACTGGTATGCAGATGACACCAGCTTTAATTGTCCATGAAACTAGATAAGACAGAACAATAAGTAAAACTAAATGAATGTCTTAAAAATATAAAAACCTGGATATTTAATGTTTGTAAATTCAGGTAAAACTGAGGTTATTGTACTCGGCCCTGAAAATCTTAGAAATATGGTATCTAATCAGATTCTTACTCTGGATGGCATTACCTTGGCCTCCAGTAACACTGTGAGGAA
>VUQG01027786.1:10714-22224 GCA_015106755.1 Etia nguti | reverse complement strand
TCCAGTAACACTGTGAGGAATCTTGGAGTCATTTTTGACCAGGATATGTCCTTTAATGTGCATATTAAATAGATATGTGGGACTGCTGTCTTCCATTTCCACAATATCTCTAAAATTAGAAATATCCTGTCTCAGAGTGATGCTGAAAAACTATTTCATGCATTTATTACTTCTAGGCTGAACTACTGTAATTTGTTATTATCAGGATGCCCTAAGAACTTACTGAAAAGCCTTCAGTTGAACCAAAATGCTGCAGCAAGAGTACTGACAGGGACTAGAAAGAGAGAGCATATTTCTCCTATATTGGCTTCTCTTCTTTGGCTCCCTGTTAAATCCAGAATTTAAAATCCTGCTCTTCATATTCAAGGTCTTGAATAATCAGTCTCCATCTTATCTTAATGACCTTATAAGTACCATATCACCCCATTAGAGCACTTTGCTCTCAGACTGCGGGGCTTACTTGTGGTTCTTAGAGTATTTAAAAGTAGAATGGGAGGCAGAGCCTTCATCTTTAAGGCCCCTCTTCTGTGGAACCAACTCCCAGTTTGGATTCAGGAGACAGACTCAAACCAATCAGACTAGATGGCTTGCCCCTCCCTGATCCTGGTTATGCTGGAGGTTTCTTCCTGTTAGAAGGGAGTTTTGCTCCTCACTGTCACCAAATCCTGCTCCTCGGGGGGGGGTCATCTGATTGTTAGCGTTTCCAGTCTCTTTAATCCATTTGACGTTATGAAAAATGAAAATCAGTTGAATTTCACTTCCTACCTAGTGAAACCTCAAGTCAGTTTGAGTCATAAGGTGTCAAAAACTGACAGTTGATCAATATTGAGTCACCTAACTGGGGAATCTATTTGTTCAAGTTTTGGAGTCTTAGGGAAGAATTGATTCACTGGTGTTAAAGTAAAGAGTCCCAAACTTTGAGGCCATTGATCAGGTTACAGGTCTGTATGTTTGCACTGGTCTGTCTTTCAGTAGATGTTCCATATCAGATGAACTGTAAATGTCAGTGTTCTTTGTTTTTGTATGAAGTTCATTTTCAAGGGCTGTGCGATAGAGGCGAAAGACCAGACAAAAGACAACGTGCCCTGAAGCGACAGACATTTAGAAGCTCACAGGAAAACTGTCAGAAACCGGCCACACGAGCAGAGCTGAAAGCAAAATGATCCAGAGAGCGTTTGGGCTTAGCTGTTACCGGCCAACATGCACACAGTACAGACAGAGAGGCATCATGTGACAGAGCACAGACCAGATTTTTTTTTTCCTCTAAACACTTACCTGAAAATTTTCTGTTATGTTAACCTAAACCTCACCCCTTCCTCTCCAGAGGGAGGAAGTTTTAACCCTAATCTCTGTCAGGCATGGTTACCTGAGACCAAATAAGCTATCAGTACTGAAACATTTCTACTTTAGAGTGTAACATACCCAACTTCACTAAGCACCTGAGGCTTTTACCTTTGACCTCTCACCTGTGACTTCCTGCCCACCAGTTTCTGCAGCTCAGCCTTGCAGCGCTGCAGCTCCTGTTCGAGTGCCGCTCGCTCCCGCTGGCTGCAGTCATACAGCTGCTGAAGCTCGGCCAGCTCGCCCTTCAAACCTTCACACTGAAGGAAGGAGAGAAGAAACACAACAACAAATCCATAACAGATATTTATATAAGAGACAAAGACACTATGGGCAGGCCAGGCCCTGAAGACCCTGAAGAATACTGGAAGATGTTGATCACAAAAGCAATACTTCAATACTGGCAACCATTTCCCACAATTTTGTTATACATGTACAGTGACAGTAAAGCATGTTTCTATTCTATTCTATTCTATTCTATTCTATTCTATTCGTCAGTTGGTGGCACTGTTATTTTTGCTCAATATTTATTTGTAGCTGTGTTGGGGCAGATGGGAAAATATAGAATTACAACCACCTGTTGTTTAATGTTGAAATGCTGAAACTCACCGTGCTGCTACAGATCACTGTTAAAGGTAAACTCAAAACCTTTGCAATTTAGGATGTCAACGGTCTTTGGATTAAACTGACCAAATATGATGTCCGTCTATAGTAAACATCCAGATGTTTTGGCTCATAAACAGCAGTCACCTCTCACCTCTCTCTGGACTTTCTGCGCTGTCTCCTCAGCTTGTCTCAGTTTGATTTTCAGGATGCTGATCTCCTCCTGTATATCAGATGAGTCCTTCTGCTCAGGTCTGGACTGGAACACCGTGATGTAAGAGTCCGCCTTCACCTGGTTGTCTTTTTCATGTTCAGTACTGCCCTCCACTCTGACTGCCAGGTACACGTCATCACACCTGTTTGCCATCAGACAGAAGATCTGTTGGAACAGCAGCTTCAGGAGACAAAGTGAGATAGATATACACACATATATACACATAGATACATATATGGTCTTAATCCTACTCCTGCGCAGTATGTTTGCTGTACCTAGGACTGCGCTCTTCTGGACAGAGATCTCAGATGTTGTTCCTGAGATCTGCTGGAGCCACTCGACTAGCTTGGAGGTCACTGCACCGAGTGCTTTAATAACCACTGTTACCTTCACCCTCCACATCTTCTCGAGCTCTTCTCTGAGTCCTTGGTACTTCTCCAGCTTCTTGTGTTCCTTCTTCCTGATGTTGCTGTCATTCAGTATCAGTACTTCTATCACTACGGCCGTCTTCCTCTGTATGTCCACTACTACTATGTCTGGTTGGTTAGCCATCACCAGTTTGTGCCTCTGTATCTGGAAGTCCCACAGGATCTTAGCTTGGTCATTTTCGACCAACCTCGGGACATCCAGACCATACTCGGTACAGATGTTTCTGTATACAATGCCAGCAACTTGGTTATGGTGTTCCATGTATGCCCTGCCTGCTAGCATCTAGCTTTGTGCTGTTACGTGCTGGTTTGTCTCAGGGGCATCTTTACACAGACTGCATCTGGGGTCTTGCCTGGTGTGGTAGACCCCAGCCTCTATGGATCTTGTGCTCAGAGCTTGTTCCTGTGCCACCATGATTAGTGCCTCTGTGCTCTCTTTCAGTCCAGCTTTGTACTGCCACTGGTAGGATTTCTGAACTTTGGGTGAAACCCTCCATGCATGGTCAGGAGCTTCCTTGTCTTGATGTCCATAGCTTCTATCTCCTCCTTTGGCGACCTTATTATCCTAGCAGGGTACCTGATCCAATCAGCTGACTCCTCAGGACTTACCAGGTAGTTGGTGGTTGCAGCTTTAATACCTGCCTCTTTGTGGTTCCCATTTGGTGTAGGATTCCCAGGTACTTGTAGCTGCCCTCAATGTTTGCAATGTTGCCTTCTGGTACCACGATCCCCTCAGTTCTGACTACCTTCCTCTCTTTGTTACCATCCAACTTCTCCACTCCGAATGACACTCCGATGCTGTATATCCTTGTGGTGCATATGAGCCAAAACTTGTGGATCAGTAAATCACAAGCAAGAACAGGAACCACCACTGAAGGACAGGCCCCTGCACAGCATGTACCACTGGCAGATAGAAAAAGTGGCTGATATTGAGAAATCTTACCGGTGGCTGGACAAAGCTGGACTGAAAGACAGCACAGAGGTACATGGCAGCACAGGAACAATTCAATTCATCCATCCATCCATTCTCTGCCGCTTATCCTTTTCAGGGTCGCAGGGTGGCTGGAGCCTATCCCAGCTGTCTTGAGGTGAGAGGCACCCTGGACAGGTCGCTAGTCTGTCGCAGGGCTAACACATTGACACAGACAACCATTCACACTCACATTCACACCCGCATTAACACACCAATTTAGAGTTTCCAATTAACCTATCCCCACTAACTTCATGTCTTTGGACTGTGGGAGGAAGCCGGAATACCCGGAGAGAACACACGGGGAGAACATGCAAACTCCACACAGAAAGACCCTGGCCGGATGGTGGAATTGAATTCAGGACCTTCTTGCTGTGAAGCAACAGTGCTAACCACCAGTGCTTCGCTTCGCTTCGCTTCAATTCAGTTCAGTTCAGTTCAGTTCAGTTCAGTTCAGTTCAATGCAAATCAAATTATACAGTGGCAAATGTCAACAACAGTTGTCTCAAGGCGCTTTATATTGTGAGTTAAAGACCCTACAATAATATAACAGAGAAAACCCCAACAATCATATGACCCCCTATGAGCATATGCTTTGGCAACTGTGGGATGGAAAAACTCCTTTTAACAGGAAGAAACCTCCAGCAGAACCAGGCTCAGGGAGGGACAGCAATCTGATGGGGTGATGGGAGGAAGACAGGACAAGGACATGCTGTGGAAGAAAGCCAGATATTATTAAGTAATGATTAAATACAAAGAGGTCTATTAACACATAGTGAGTGAAGAAGAAAAACTCCCCAGCAAAACCCCCAGCAGCCTACACCTATTGCAGCATAACCAAGGGAGGATACAGGGTCACCTGATCCGGCCCTAACTATATGCTTTATCAAAGAGGAAAGTGTTGAGCCTAATCTTAAAAGTAAAGAGGGTGTCTATCTCCTGAATCCAAACTGAGAGTTGGTTCCACAGAAGAGGGGCCTTAAAGATGAAGGCTCTGACTCCCATTCTACTTTTAAATACTAGGAACAGCAAGTAACCACACAGTCTGAGAGCAAAGTGCTCTAATCGGGTGATACAGTACTATAAGGTCATTAAGATAAGATAGGGCCTGAATATTCAAGACCTTGTATGTTCAGTCCTGATAGTGCGTCCCTTTGCCCAACTTGACAGACAGCTAACGGCTTCAATGAACATTGGAGGCAGAAGTAAGTTTAAGGCTTTTTACTTCGTCGATAGTTCAATGATTGACATCTTTTTCTTCCCGTAAAACTAAAAACAAACACAAAGTAAAATGTCTTGATGCATTCTCAATCATCCAGGAAAGTAAATCTCCAAAAGTTGATTCTGTTCATCTGGACGTAGCCTCTTATTGCGGGAAAGGAAGAAATTCATTCTCACATATTTGTCTAATATGTGCACTGAAGGACATATCCTGGTCAAAAATGACTCCAAGATTCCTCACAGTGTCAGGAGGCCAAGGTAATGCCATCCAGAGTAAGAATCTGGTTAGATAACATATTTCTAAGATTTTGGCTTCATGGATAGATAAAGTTGGAGAAGTATAACATTAACAAGACCTTGAACTTTGTTACAGTGCTTTCAGAAAGACATCTGCTGTGATGAAATCTATTCGCCACTGCTGTGCCAATCATTATTGTAAATTTATATATTAGTAGGAAATGATCAGACAGGCTCTGAGCACAAGATCCATAGAGGGTGGGGTGTACCACACAAGAAAAGCCTCTGGAGGAAAACCCAAGCTTGAAGAGTTTTCTCAAATTTTAAGAGTCAGAGTGTCAGATTCAGATCACTGTATAAGGTGTAGGTGGATGTTTTGACTGAAGCTGCTCAGGTCACTCACGCGTCTCGTTGCTGCTGCAGTTCCTCTACCTTGTTGTTCATCTGTTTGTTGTCACTAGTCAGATTCTGACGTTCGTCTGTCAGAGAGTTGAACTCGTCCTGCAGCTGAGTCACCTCACCTGTATCAATAGACAAAGACTAATATCACTATTGATTAACTGACTAATAATTGTCTTATTGATTCTAATGAAGAAACAGACATGTTATTACATCTCTGCATCATTGGTGCATCAGATGTTTGTTCATTTTGTTTCCTTCACCTCAGGTGATAAAGGTCCCATCTGTTAGTTACAGTTCTCCTACATAGTTACAGTTACTGTATCTAAACTGTAGATAATACAGGTATTATATTACTTACAGTTACAGTTACTGTGTTTAGTTGCAGTTACCCTGTGTCAGTGTGCTGTGGCTCTTCATGCTCAGCTCGGCTCTCAGTGTTGTCACCTCCAGTTCGTACTCGGCTGTTGTGGCGTGCAGACGCTGTAGCTCCGCCCTCAGACGGCATAGCTCCTCCTGCAGGGAGGCGATGTCGTTCTCTCTCTCCGCTGCTGCCTCCTCGGCTGCCTGCTGCAGCATTAGCACCTCCTCTTGAGCTGAGCGCAGCTCCTGCTGCACCTCCTCCAGCTCGCTCTCCTTCTCCTCCTCCAGACTGTCCATCTCCTCCTGGACTGAACGTAGCTGGGCTGAACGAGTCAGACAGCGTGAGAGAATTAGAGTGAGAGTCAGAATCAGAGTCACAGTCTCAGAGAGTCGGAGTCAGAGTCAGTGAGTCAGAGTCAGAGAGTCACGGAGTCAGTGTCGGTGAGTCAGAGTCTCAGAGAGTCAGAGTTTCAGAGAATCAGTATCAGAGAGAGTCAGAGTCAGAGAGTCAGAGTGTCAGAGTCAGAGAGAGTCGGAGAGTCAGTATCAAAGAGAGACAGAGATCAGAAAGTTACAGTAAGTCAGTGAGTCAGAGTGTCAGAATCAGAGAGTCAGAGTCAGAGAATCAGTATCAGAGAGAGTCAGAGATCAGAGAGTCAGAGATCAGAGAGTCAGAGTGAGTCAGAGAGTCAGTGTCAGTGAGACAGAGTCAAAGAGTCAGTGAGTGAGTGAGTATCATTGAGTCAGAGAGTCAGAGTCAGACTCAGTGTGTCAGAGTCAGTGAGTCAGAGTCTCAGAGAGTCTGACTCAGTGTGTCAGAGTCAGTGAGTCAGAGTCTGAGAGAGTGAGAGTCAGAGTCAGAGAGAGTCATTGAGTCAAAGTCAAAGTCACAGTCTCAGAGTGTCAGAGATTCAGAGTGAGAGAGAGAGTCAGTGTCAGAGAGTCAGAGAGAGTAATTGAGTCAGAGTCACAGTCTCAGAGTCTCAGAGTCAGAGTCAATGAGTCAGAGAATCAGAGTGTCAGAGTGTCAGAGTCAGGGAAGTGAAGGAGCGCACCTTGCAGCCTTTGGATCTGCCGTGTGAAGCTCTCGGCCTGGTGGGCGCTGGCCAGCCGCTCCTCCTCTAACAGACCTGTGAACGGAGGGGAGAAATGATATCAGGAGGAGCAATGACTGTGAATATTAAGCAAGGTGACTTCTCCTCACCCTGCAGCTCCATGAAGCTCTCCTCATGTCTCTGAGACACCTCCCGTGTCTCTTCCAGCTCCAGCAGCAGCTGCAACACCTGAGCCTTCAGCTCTTCCAGCTCCTCCTCTTGACCTTTACCACCGCCTTCCTCCTCATCCTCAGACTTCTCATCCTTCACCTCCTTCTCCTCCTCCTCCTGCCCCTTCTCTCCTTCACCCCCTGTCTCCTCCTTCTCCTCAAGGGACTCCCTCTCTTTGGCTGTGAGGGTATCTGCCAGCATGATGGGCTTCTCCTCCTTCAGCTCACAGAGCTCATCTGCTCACAGAGAGGAAGGAGACGATGAAGAGGCAGAGGAGGAGGAGGATTTTTAACAAAGAGAGATGAAAATACACTTCTCTTATTTTGCAGGAGTTTCCAAATAAAACAATATTTATTTTAACAGGTTACAAAACCACAATGCACTTCTTTACTCGACCACAAGGGCTCTTCTTAATAAACCAGGTTTCTTCTTGTTTGTCACTGAGAGCCATATCCTTTATTTCAGTGGAACATAAATACTGAAACTGCCTGAGGTTTGGTGGCTTTATTCTAAAAAAAAGTTTTTTTCAGGCAGGTTAAACAGTTTAATCAAATGTCTTTGTTTTAAACACTTTAAAATCCTCTAAATTTACCGAATGTCCAAATTTTGTGTGATGTGCTGCAGAGACATCAGCGGGATTTAACCTTTATTTAACCTGGTGCATCATTAACAGCAAATCATTTAAAGTGACGGGCAGGGAAAAGGCAAACAACTGAATACACCTGACTTCACCTGGCAGCAAAACACTTAAATGTGTGTATCATCGGCATAATTACAACAAAAGAGTTAAAATCCCATAAAATAAGATAATTCTACCAAATAATATTTCATATAAAGCATAAAATGTTAGTAAAAAATTTTCTTGACTGTTTCCCTTAAATCAAAAGTAATAATTTGAATTCCAGCGTGCACCCCAGCGTGCACCTCAGTCTGCACCTCTGACACACATTTGAAATTTCTACACCTTGTTCTAGCCTCTGTGAGGCTTTTATTGTGAAACAGAAAGTGCTGAACATAATTAACAAAGTGAGTGAGATAAAATAAATGTGACTAAAAATGAGGACTCTGATGCTTATCCCTTCACACACACAGAGACAGTGACTGACCGGATGGGTCGAGGACCTCCTCGATGACAGGCGGCAGCCGGAAGGCATCCATGTTTTCTCTGATGGAGGGGAAGCTATAGAGATAGGGGGTCAGAGCTCCAGAGGGGTGAGGAGGGGAGAGAATGAGGCAGATGGAGCCCAGGAAGGGTCCTCACGCTCCGGGTAGAGAGAGCCGCTGCAGCCCCTTCATCCTCCTGGAGCTCGGAGGGAAACACTGGGGGAGGAGGGAGAGGCGGTGAGAGCTGCGACAGATACTGCATCACGAGGAAGCGGGCAGCGTGCGGGCCTCAAACACACACTTTATCTCCACATGTCTCACTCTGCAGGAGCTCTGCTACCTTTTAACCAGCAACCCGCACAGCCTTAGTGAGAGGGGAGCAAACACAGCATCACACTGCGGACACCACTGCCACAAGAACCAATCAAGAGCAACCAGAGGCGGCTGGTGTCATCTATAAAGTGGGACTGATCTTCATGACAAATGACTGAAACAAGAATTAACCACAGAGGTCACCGGGACCTCTGAATCCCTTAAGCTCTCAGTTTGCTGGTATTTTACCTACGAATAAAGTGCGAACCTTTACCAGACTGTAAATAAAAGAGGGCTATCAGGTGTTTGCTTTGTGCCATCAGTTATAGCATTTTGACCTTTGCGGTGCTGTGTTTTGTTTTCAGAGGGCGGAGCCTCACAGACACAAATACCTGCTAATCAGTGCTCAGTAACATCCAATCAAAATTCTAGAATTTCACTGGTTACCAAAACTGGAGCTCAGACTTCTTGGATGGCCTGTTAGTAAAATTAAACATGTGACTTATAAAAACATTTTCCCCCCATACAGGCGTTATATTTGATATGAACCCCAGATAAACTGTTACAGTCTCCTTCTTTTGCAGTTTATAAAACTATGTCATCTGCATGTAGAGACACTCTTCTTTTTCTCATTCCTGTCTTTTACTTCCTTTTTCTTATCTTTATGCTGTAACAGAAGTTAAATACAGGTTTTAGTAAGTGGGAAATTATACAAACCAGTTTCTATCCCGTATCAGACTGTAAAAATGTTTATTTTAACAAGGAGGTCTATTGGGCCTGGCTCACTGCTGGAGCCTCTAGTTGAAACTAGAAGAACTGCTGGTTTGGAGCTTCAGCGCTAGCTTCATTTATTAGTCCTGGATGGTGTTTTGCTGTTCTTTGCAGTGCTTGTTCTTCCTCACTGTGGCCTTTGATGGTAATTTAGGGAGGTTTGTTGGTCTCCAGAGATTGGTTGGTCGGGAAAGGCTGTTATTTTCAAGGCTGTGGCTGTGTTTACCTGGAGCTCAGTATTCAGATTATGATTATTTAAAGTTTAAACCCTTCCGAGGAATCGATCCACCTGATTTCATGACTTAAACCTGAATGTCAAACTGCTTCTCCGCTGAGATTTTAAAACACTCTGACTGTAAATATTTTCAGGGACGAAGCGCTGACGAGGACACACGTCACATTTTCTGATTAAAAGGATTTAAGCTAACCTGAAACCTTCAGTCACACTGCAAACACTCATGCATTCTGCATGTAAGTGCAGCCGTTCAGGGATGGTTTAAAGGGACCAGCGCACATTTCTGTCTGATGCCGGGCTTCTACAAAACACTCCAAAACACACAAAAGACAAGAAAAACAGACACAGCATGAAAAAGAAGAAAAAAAAGACTGATGAGAACCCGGTGATGATACAGAAGCATCAATTAGCTTTAACACCTCGGAGTTCCCAGCTGACAGAGAAACTCAAACATGAACACTGAGGCACGAACAGGAACAGGTTCAGCATGTTAACCTGATACATCTGCAGAGAATCCTCATGTTGAAGGTTTTACACTGAGAGCAGCTCTGACATGAGCTGGATTACAACCTCATCCTCACTATTACACATTAATACCACCATGCCATCACCCCTCTATATGTGCTCTGTATGTGCTGTCCTGCTGCTGATATTTATGTCCTCATTCATTGGTCTGTGTGATTTCGTTGAGCTTGCACTGTGACCATAAAGACTGAAATCCTCCTGTTTCCCTGCCATCGTGCCTGCATGAAGGAAAAGTTTAAATGTCATTCCTTGGATTTTCTCCTGGAACGTCCTCTCCCTGCCTGATTGCAGTTTTAAAATGCTGAACTCTTTCTTTAGAATCAGCTGACAGGCTGTGGTGCGACCTTTTTCTGTTGCTCAAGCACAAACACACATATGCAGGATGAAGACGTACCTGATGCAGATCTGCTCGTCTCTGAACCGCTCTCTGTGGTTC
Organism: Etia nguti; assembly: GCA_015106755.1. Lineage (NCBI taxonomy): Eukaryota > Metazoa > Chordata > Actinopteri > Cichliformes > Cichlidae > Etia > Etia nguti. The sequence continues at coordinate 11,800 of VUQG01027786.1, read as the reverse complement.
CAGGCTTTGCTGCAGACCTCCTCCTCCTCTTCCTCCTCCTGTTGTCCTATATTTCCTCCTCAGCTGCTCTCTCAGCGTGATGCAGAGTGACGTCACTACATGCTACAGACAGACAGAGGCCATGATGTGAATGCACAATCAGCCTGCATGACGTCATTTTTTAACCCTTCCCTGGCTCTGATCTGCAGTCAGTGAAACTGAAGCGGCTGCAGCTGCAGACATGACAAGCATCACATTTCACTGGCCCAGGTAACGATTCACAAAGTGGTCAGACAGAAAGTGTTCAACTCTAACAAGGCCATGTGAAGCAAAACGACACAATAATGACAAACACTGATTTTATTTCAGTCTTGATACAGAAAAAAAAAATCCCCATTAAAACTAATTCTGGCAAAGAATAGAATCACATGGAAAAAGAGACACAAATAGACAGAAATGGAGACAGAGGTGAGAAATCTGCACCATGTGAAAGCTTTACTGTGTTCTTAGTTTCAGCTGAAAGTCTCTGGGTCACACCTGCAGGGGAGATTTAACACAAGGTGACACAGACGCTCTGCAGGACTCGTTGGCTCTCAGTCAACCGCCGGTAAAAACGGAAATGCTGCAAAGTCGCTCACTTCTGTTGCTAGGCAACACAAATCCAGGCTGGATAACATTAAAGGCCACAAAGATATGAGAGGAGGGAAATGAAAGCTGAGCACCGACCTCCCAAAGGTCCAGGAAGCTGCAGAGTTAAAACTAAAACTCCACCTGAAGGCTCAAAATCCCCACAGAGACCAGAATCGGACATCTGCAGTTTCCAATCCAGGTTTCCAATCCACTCATTCCCAGCTTCAGAATTTTATTCCAAGAGACTATGATAGCAGCTCTGTGACTGACAGCCTCGCTGAACCCGCATTCAGCAAACGTGATACAGCACAGACGAGATTTCAGTTCATAACGACTCAACAGCAACTCTTGATGACAACAACAACAATAATAATAATAATAATAATAATAATAATAATAATAATGTGTTTGAGACCTCCTGCCTTAAAGCCGGCAGTTCTTGAGCCCCCTGGTGGCCTATGAAGCCTCTGCAGGTGG
>VUQG01027783.1:3829-16180 GCA_015106755.1 Etia nguti | reverse complement strand
ATAGATTTAAGAGCGACAGGACTCAGTGCCGCTGAATCTTTGATTTTATTTATTTTCTGCTGTGTTTTATTTGCATCTATTTGAAAGAGTGAGTGTAAACACAAAAAAATATTTTATTTTTTGTGCTGGAATATGCAGAAAATAGGTTTAAATGTTAAACAATTTCTTCCAGTCAGAGAATGTTGCATATAATTTAATTTTTGCTTGATGCAATGTGCATAAAGTTAAAAGATTAAAACTCATAAAACAAGTTTTAAAAAGAGACTTTTTCATTTGATTACATTTTATATGATGGAATATGCAGAAAAAGTAGAATTGGGCTGAAAGGTCTGTTGTTTTATTACCTATTCAGGTTTTGTATCATGTTTTTAAAAAGTAACTAAGTAACTAAGTAACTAATTTCTTTTGAAAATAAGTAATCAGTAAAGTAACTGGATTACTTTTTTGGAGAAGTAATCAGTAATTAGTTACTAATTACTTTTTTCAAGTAAGTTGACCAACACTGGGCAAGAGTCTGATCTGTGGTAAGAGTAAGGAGCAGGTAAAAGAGAGCCGCCTGGAGCCACCCATGTACTGGAGAGAAGAGGAATGAAAGTAACTAGAAGTTCAATTCAATTCAATTCAATTCAATTCAATTTGATTTATATAGCGCCAAATCACAACAACAGTGGCCTCAAGGCGCTTTATATTGTGTGACTGAAGTGAGACTGAATACATGAGTGTGAAAGAGAGAGACAGCTAGATAGATGAAAATGCAAGGAGTAAAGTTAGTAAAGGTAGATGAGTTCAATTATGAGTACCTGACCAGTGTCAGAAGTGATTTGTGGTAGAAGGACAGCAGCCAGAGTGAAAGGGAACATCTACAAAATTGTAGTGAGTCCTGCTGTGATATATGGTTTGAAGGTGGTGGCACTGACAAAAAGACAAGGAGGACGAGCTGGAGATGTTAAGATTTTCTTTGGGAAATGACAAGAAATGACGAAAGCTGAGTAAATTAGTTTGAAACATCTTGATTAAACCTTTAATTCCTTACACTGCATATAAACGGAGCCAAGAGCTAAAAACTAGCGGTGACTACAGGGAATACATACATTGTACTGGTAAAAATGTTTATATGTAGGTATTATGTATCATCCCACTTAAATGAAAAAAGAGGCTGCGATTATTATTATTATTATTATTATTAATATTATTATTATTATTATTATTATTATTATTATTACTGCGTTATTTCGTATTCGCGCCTCCTTCGCATCCCTATTGGTTGTTGAGATTTCTTTGCCGCATGCAATTGGCTGTGTGGCGTAGCGGGAGGGATAATGTTCAGGAAGTGAAAAGGGGTTTGTTTCCAACTTACAGGGCAGCAGCTTGTGCTGGAATCCAGCGAGGAAAAGGTAGTTTAAACTACTTCTGTATGTGTTCTTAGTTAATAATCCCAAGTGACGACGTGCGGCTTTTTCTTCATCTCGGCGGTTGCTGAACATTTCAGCCCGTGAGTCATACTGAAGAACTTCTCATTAGCTGAGTTAGCAGGTTGCTAATTAAGTTTCCTAACAGTAAATGTCTTTGCAGAGGAGTTCTGCCAGTCACTTTTAGCAAACACTGTAGTGTTTTTATCGGTCTTGCGTTGTGCTGTATTCAGCTGTCATTCTATTTTTTTTTACTAGCGTTCGTGTGTTATTAGCTAACTGTTTCTAGTACTATTAGATAGCCGTTGGTCATAGCAAACATTCAAGCTGACCAAAAACTCCATGTCATATCCACAGTCAGTGAGTCGTTATGTGTGTATTGTGTATTGTATGTATTGTGAAATTTAGAACTATACTTTAATAATGGTCAGTTACACTATCTGTTTCAGTTTTGATTTTCAGTAACTGCTTCAGCCTCGTGTATAACTGCGTCATTAACTCCCTTTGAGGTTTTCCAGGGCCCTTGAGTAAGTCCATTAACAGTCCTGATTCCTTTTCCTCATAGGCTTACAGCGTTCTGCGGTTTCAGGGCACATTACAATATGTTTTCATGTTTTCCTGTATGCAAATATTTGCTTGGTATTCTTTCACATATTATTATTATTATTATTTTTAACATTCTCAGTTTTCATGGCACCGCCACGAAAAACGGTGTTACCCAAACCTCTTCCAGTGAGCTTCATACTAACAGACACTGAGAAGAAAAAATGGAGGCTGGGGAAAATCATCGGGCAAGGTGGCTTTGGACTGATCTATCTTGGTAAGGAGCAACGTGTCTGATGACACACACACACACACACACACACACACACACACACACACACATAAATGCTTGTTTTATGCTTTATCATTCTGTTCATTTGTGTGGGTATTTGCCTATGGAGAGGAGTTTTCAACCATGGAGGTGCAGTCCTCCAGAAGCCCAACAGCACGTAGCTGTGGGTGACATGCTTCTGTGATTCCATTCCTGGAAAAAGCTTGAAGCTTGAAAAATCATTAAAGTTTAAACAATACAGTATGAAAAGCACAGACAGTTGCTGTAGTAGATCCTTTTTATTGTTTTCAACAATGGTTTCACTTCAACCCTTTGTATGCTATAACTGCTTTTTTCCACGCAAGAGTTGCCCACAGACCAGCTGTATCACATACTTTGGACACTACCTCAGTCTGACAACAGATGCTCTCTGCAGGTAGATGGGCTGTCCCTAGATCTCTACAGTCTGCCAGTGTACTGCAGTATTCAGCCCAAAACAAGTCAGTCTTTGAATTTTCGCATATGGAGGAAGAACAGATTTGTGATTGTTAGTTGATTTTTCGCAGCTAATTGCTGTATTGTCAGAGACAGATTGCACGTAATTGTCAACTTGACCATATTCAGTCACAAACTTATAACAGGCTGATTCTTATTGCTGTTTTATCTCTGTCTTAAAATGCACCAACATCGCTGAAGATGGCAACTGAATGTAAGTGGTCATTAACCTGGTTGCCATCTTCAAGGCAACCTTTTCAAAGGCAACGAGATCACATGTTTATTCCATACAGTCAACCACCATTTTCTCTTGTGTTACTGAAGGATAATCTGGTCCTCCAGTCACAGTAGAACCCCTCCAAGCATTAACAGCTGGGAAGGGTTCTGTGCTACATTCAAGGACGGGACACACAGATTGAAGATGAACTCATGTGCTGACAAACAGCAACATTTAATAACGTTTCAGATTTTTAGTGTCTATTTTTCTTTTCTTTATGTTGTATTTCTTGATGAAATTAAGATGTTGTTATATTTGTTTTACTTCTGACAGAATGACTCATTGTAAACCAATAAAATTGCTTATTTATGCAAAAATAATCTTATTTAAAGTAATAACCTAATATTCCATGAAACTGCCAGAATTGTAAAAAATTCAGTGGCAAGTTTTTAGGTGCACAGTCTGACTGGTACAAAAATGTTGATGCTTGTTATAAACTGTCACATTTCAGTCCCTCTAATATGTATAGATCTTTTTATTTCCAAACAGATAACTGTTTACATGCACAAATCCAATGATGAAAACTCTTGTATACATTTCCTTCTGATCTTGGATATATTTTTAAGGTCCAAGAGACCTGCTCTCATCCAAGAATTATGTTGTCTCTTCTTCATTCTCTGTCTTCTGTTATGTTTCAGCCTCCCAGGACATTGACAGACCTGTTGGAACAGACACTGAGTTTGTCATCAAAGTGGTGAGTACATATGTAGCGTGCACAGCTGACCTGTCCACACTCAGGGACACGTTAATGCTGTGATACTTGAATGTGTCTGCACTATACTGCTGTAGGTAGAAAGCACGTGTAACTGTGGTTATGGATATTACATGACTAGACTGTTTTACAGCAAAATGATGTTTCCTCTTTTTTTCATTTTCTGTTTCACCAAATATCACATGACTTTCTCACATGAAAGCACATGGACCAAAAATAACATGAGGGCAAACTGCAACCAGAATGAGTGTGATGATTCCTCCAACTTTGCACAAGAAGTTATGTTTAGTGTTAACAGAATGTCCTTTGAAGTTTTCATTTCTTGACATGCGCCTTTTTGTGCCAGTTATTGGACTATAGTGAAGGGAACAAATCTCTGGTGACAGCACCTCTATCTGTTTATCCCAGCAATAAAGACGCTAAAATAATGCACAGGCCACAAGCCGCATTCTTTGTTTACTTGCAAGCAGAAATTTGGACTTGAATTAGTGTCCCCAAGATGCTTTGAAACCTGAAACAGGAATCAGAGATGTCTAATTAATGCCTGTTTGTCTATGCGCCGTACAGAAAAAATGCACAGTAAATTCAATTGAATCCCAACCAACGTCAGAGCTTAAATATTGACACATTTTGGTTTTAAAAGGGCTTATGTCCTGGACTGTGTCTTGGCTGGGAGCAGCACTTCCTGGAATCTCTGCTGGTTGCATTGCAAACTCTCAACGACACCAACAGTTTAGGAAGTCTGTGCTCCCAGTTAGGAAACAGTCAATCACAAATACTAGTTTTTACTGTTTCTTCGTTTTCATCACATCCCCGTTCACCTGGATGAGATGGTTCTGTCCGTACACCTCATGTTACATGGCTCTACTTCTTCTGCCATCTTGCTCAGGGTCTGACTCTGGGTTCTGAACCAGTCCTATACATGCTAAACTTTCTTGCTGCTTCTTGAGATTGCAGTGAAATAAATGGCAAGAGGTTGCAAGAGGAAAATATTGTTTGATGTTTTACTATTACCCATTTAATTTGAGATATAAAAATAACTAATCCCTCTTTTAAGCAAGCTTACTAAGTCAATTAATCAAACAATCAAGTCAATTAATTATTATGCTCCGATATTAAATTAAGCTAATGCTATTATTCTAATTCTATTTGTCAGCTAGCAGTGTTACTGTATGTATTACTGTGTGAAGTAGTTCTAAAAGATCTTATCAGTGACAGTTGAATCTGTTTCATGTCTCTAAGTACAGTAACAGTTAACATAAGTTTGGGCATGGACTTGAGCTAATAAAAGAAAAAGCATTTAGAGTTGCACAGGGCTGTTCAGATGGGTTTGCTAGACTAAAGCTAGACAATATTCATGTGTCACCCAGGTATTTTTCTGATTTCTCCTGATACATAAGGAATAATAACATAAACAACCAGGAAACAAAGCATTGGAACAGGCATGTAAGTGACATGATGCTTATTGGCCGAGACACAAATCTTTTTCACAATTTTACCTTTTGGAATTAGACACAGACAGTTAACTTTTGCATGGTCACTGGTTAAAGCTGCACTGTGCTAATACTGTGTGCTTGTACATGCAGGAGTACCAGGAGAATGGCCCCCTGTTCTCGGAGCTCAAGTTCTACCAGAGGGCAGCCAAACCCGAGAGCAGTGAGTAGCACCACCCGTCCAGCGTCCCGGCAGCTCGCTGGAGCACGAGAGCGTTTGACTGATGAAGTGGCTGCAGACTCAGAGGCTTTGCTGAGTGCTTCACAGTAATTAATAATAAGCCAAAGCAAACATGCACCTCAGTGGCAGTTGGGCCCCACTCTCCGTGCTTGTCTGAGCTCTCCAACGCCTTCGTTTGGAGAGGAAGCTACTCACACGTAATGATGCCCGCGCCTCCACTGAGCCCCTGACCACCTGCCAGCCTGGTTGAGAGCCAGTCAGGCCAGCCGCCATCAAGCCCTGAGCCAGGCCCACTGCTTTGTCTGGGGCCTCTCTGCGTGTGTATTTGTGGTCCCAATAAGATTGATATTTGTATGCACACGTTCATACACTTACAAGGAAAAATCTTTTTTTTTTGTTTTTTTCTTTTTTGGCAAAACATTTGCCTACTTTTCATAGAGCTCAGTTTTTTTTTGTTCAGAAACAAACACTCCATGTTAGCACCTTAGGAGTGTAATAATGGAAAAATGTGTAGATGCATACCTGTGATTGTTCTTCTCCTAAACTTGTTCCAGTGCAAAAATGGAAGAAAAGCAAGAAGCTGGACTTCCTGGGCATCCCAACGTACTGGGGGTCGGGAATTGCAGAGTATAATAACCTCAGGTATTGACAGAGTCAACACTCATAGGTTTGATTAACTCATAGGTTACTATGATTTTCTTTGCAGCCAACAAATTTTAAGCAAGGACAAAATAAGTTGAACAATGCTGTGTTTAGGTTCATAAATGTAAAATAAAGCAGGAAGAAAGATGAGTGTGTTTCTAATGTTAATAAAGATAATAATGTAGACTTAACATGAACAGTCGCTGTCCTAACTGGAATGAGTATAGTATTTTGTAGAAATTGACACATTTGGTATTAATGTTATAAATTTCCCTCAAACAACAATATATATGATATTTTACATTCCGTTATGAAACCAGATCAGGTCTTCATGTCAGTTTCGAAGCTATTTTTCCTCTCTGCCTTTCCATGCGTATATTCACGATGTGTGCACTGTCTACATGAAGCTAATTAGAGACGTATATTGACATTGATATAGTATTATTAACACATATTAATAACTTAGAACAAAGATTAATTACTTCCTGGCTTAATGCTTATTACAAGAACCTTAATATAAAGCATAACTGAAAAAAATGCATTTTCACTGCATTTGGCTGTATTTTAGCCTTAATCTAACCAGAAGATGCATCAAAACACAAACAGAGCATGTTGCTCTGACTGCAGCAAAAAAATTATTCTTATTTTTTTTTCATCATTTAGCTCCATGAAGTTGGCTCTAAAGTAGACTCTTTGGGCAGAACTTAAAAATGAAACGGTGTGTTCAGGGGAAAATATTTGGAATGTAAAGGAAAGGACCTCTGGGGTTTTTGAAACCAGGCCAAGCTGGCTTTTGTTCGTGTTCTGCACATGAGTAAAATGGACATCAGTATTTATTTGTGCTGTTGTATATAAAGTAAATTCTATGTGAAATCCACATGTATAGCAACCAAAGTTTAAAAAAAAATAAAACAAAACAAAACCAAGCAGATAAACTGATTTTAAAAAGGAGGAGGTTGCGTGTGCTTTCTTAAAAGCTCTGTTATCTGCTTTAATATCAGATTTCAACCATCTAGCCTTAGAATTAAGGCAACTATAGTAATTATTTCCAATAGAATATCTGCTTATAGTCATAAAATGTTTTTTTTTTTTCACATCACTGTCAGTATTGTATTTTTTTCTGTTGTTTTCTCTGATTCTTTTATTGCTTTTTCATCTTTGTTTGCTGTATTATGACTCTTGTTTGTGAATCTTATGAAAAGCATCAGTTTTTTGACATTTTGTTCCATTGTTTTGGTAAATAAAACATCCTGTCATAGTCTTTCATACAAAGTAGAGTTTCGGTGTGCGTCGTTAGTAAATTGGATGTTGTGTTATGTCAGAATTAGGACAAGAGCTTGAGCTTTTCCTGTCTTACTCAGGTATCGTTTCATGGCCATGGATCGACTGGGAAGTGACCTTCAGAAAGATTGTGAGTCCAGTGGAGGCCAACTGAAAAAAACCACTGTTCTCCAGCTTGGACAGAGACTGGTGAGATAATTATCATATCTTGACCTGTTAAATGATACCAGTATAAATAAGCGGGGGCAGCCTGATCGCCTATCAATGACATAATTAAAGGCCAGTTTAACAAATTATGACCCCGCTTTACCAAAACTTTCCTTCTACTGCACTGCTGTCTGCCTTTAAAATTCTTGTTTTGTGTCCTTTTGATTTTTGTGCCAGGTGGATATACTGGAGTATATACATGAGAATGAGTATGTCCATGCTGACATTAAAGCTGCCAACCTCATGCTGGGTTACAGGGACCCTGAACAGGTCAGTCCACTGCAGATCCCTGGTACAGTTACAGGAAAGAATAAAACCTGTTGATTTTCTTTAAACTGCATCGGTCTTAAATATGACCCGAAACAACATCTCAGTTTCATTAAAGTTATAAAAAAAGATATAGAGAATTCAGTTAAACAAACAAATCGATCTACTGGAATGCAACATTGCAGACACTGAGGACAGTTACAAGTATCTGGGAATCCCACAGGCAAATGGGAACCACGAAGAGGCCGCTTCGAAAGCGGACGGAAGGAGGCCGAGGACTTGTTAGTGTCAGTACCACAGTCCAGGATGAGACAACGAATATCCACGAGTACATCAGGAAGATGGCCACAACTGACCGCATGCTCAGTGAATACCTCCGGCAGCAGAAGCTCAAGAAAGAGAAGCAGGAGGAGGAACCATCATGGAAGGATAGGCCCCTGTACGGTATGTACCACTGGCAGATAGAGGAAGTGGCTGATGTCCAGAAATCCACTAGTGGCTAGACAAAGCTGGACTGAAAGAGAGCACAGAGGCACTAATCATGGCAGCACAGGAAGAAACTCTGAGTACAAGATCCATAGAGGCTGGGGTCTACCACACCAGGCAAGACCCCAGGTGCAGGCTGTGTAAAGATGCCTCTGAGACAATCCAGCACATAACAGCAGGGTGTAAGATGCTAGCAGGCAGGGCATACATGGAACGACATAACCAAGTGGCCGGCATAGTATACAGAAACATATGCGCCAAGTATGGCCTGGAAGTCCCGAGGTCAAAATGGGAGACTAGGGTGGTCAAGAAGATCCTGTGGAACTTCCAGATACAGACAGACAACATGGTGATGGCTAACCAACCGGACATAGTGGTGGTAGACAAGCGGAGGTTGACGGCTATAACAATAGACTTAGTGATACCGAATGACAGCAACATCAGGAAGAAGGAACACAAGAAGCTGGAGAAGTACCAAGGGGCTCAGAGAAGAGCTCAAGAAGATGTGGAGGGTGAAGGTAACAGTGGTCCCAGTGGTAATCGGAGTGCTCAGTGCGGTGACCCCCATGCTAGGCGACTGGCTCCAGCAGATCCCAGGATATGTATATATATAGGACAATGACCCAATATTACATATCTGTGAGAAGGGAAAAGTCTACAAGCTACAGACTTAGCAATTAATATAAAGGGCAAATTAAAATCATGTGTTTTTTAGTGAATGTCTGACAGTTTTCAGGAGGTGCCCTCTTTTATTTAAAGAACAGGGATCTATAGCAGTGGTCCCCAACCTTTTTTGCGCCGGCCTTTAAGGTGTCTCAGATAAATACAACAAAATAAAACCAGTGCCGGCACCAAAAAAAAGAAGATTTATTCATAACACACGGGAAAAGACCCAAGGAAGCCGAGTTAATGATAAAAATGATTTTTTAAAAATAAAGCTAAAATCCGATTTAAAAACCCTGAAAACCATAAATTTTACACCCGAGCCTCAACTCTCGCGGCTCGGTACCAAACGACTCACGGACCGTACTGGTCCGTGGCCCGGGGGTTGGGGACCACTGATCTATAGGATACCTAAGTCCATCATTGGGAGAATATAAAATAAGGTAAATGGCATCCATGTCAGGACTGGAAGGAGAAAGTACTGTTCTCAAAAGTCACTGCTGCTCTCTGCAGTTTGCTGATGATCCTGACGACATGCCAGAAAGCAGTTTGAAAGAGAGTGTCATGTTTGGAGAATGGAAAAATTGTACCCCATCTATAAAGCATGGTAGTGGTAGTAATATGGTTTGGTTTAGTTTGTTTTGGGTCATTCAGTCAGGAATCCATTCTGAATTATTCCAGGAAATTCTAAAGGACAATCAGTGTGAAGTGTGTGCTGTAGTGCAAGACAAAAGCCCTCAGAACAGGAGCTTTGACTGGAGTGGCCACATCATAACTAAAGCAACTTTATCTGAGGAAACCCACCAACAGCTGTGTGAACTTGAAGTGGTCTACAGTACAGTTTAGCAGAGATGGTTAGTAATAACTATTTAGTTGCAGTTACTTACTGCCCATGGCGCATAACACCAGTTATTGAAAGCAGATATATGGTAATGGATGTTTTCCCCTGTTATATCAAGTCCTTTATTTTCATTTAGTTTGTTTAATCAGCTTTTATTTTCCTGCTTTGGAATTGTTTCAAAATTAAGTGATGCTTATGCAGAAATAGAAAACATTTCAAAGGTTTCACAATTTTTTTTCCTACAACTGCAAACATCCCGCAACCTCACTTTTGCTCTCATGCAAATAATTTGTGTTTGTGATGGGAAGACAATTTTTTTTTCTGTCCTGTTGGGAGTTATAGGTCTACCTTGCAGACTATGGGCTGTCCTATAGATACTGCCCTGATGGAGTCCACAAAGAATACAAGGAAAACCCCAAGAAGGGCCATAATGGAACCATCGAATACACCAGCATTGATGCCCACAAAGGACTCAGTAAGCGCTTGACTTTTTAAATAGTTAAACATAACAGAAAATAAAAACCTGTCTAAATGTTCACATTTTATATCAAACATATTAATGGTTGGTTTACATGCCTGGTAAATTGCACACAATGGAATATATGACCCACAAAACAATTTGTTTGTAGGTAAGCTAAATAAACCTTCACCATACATTTGCATAGTCCATTTGCCTACATACATCTTTGTTTTGGTCAGTAACTTTTATGGAGTACAACATTCAAAGTAAAGGGGCTCATTCTGTCTCGGTAAGTGCTCAGTTCAATTAACAGTCAGCAGTCCTGTGCAAATTGAATTCTCAACCATTTTCCACACATCTTTGCTTGACGATCTTCAACTTAAGTCCAGATTCTAATTATTACTGGCCTACTTAAATGGAAATTGAACAAATAAGATATCACCAGGTACTTAAATTGCTATAAGTAGACACCCCTGCTTATTACAGGGGCAATTGTGTCAGTATTAATTAAAGTGGTCTGCACTCGCACACATCCACCTACAGCAAAGTTTCTGAAGCTTATGATGATTCGAAACAATCTTCATCATTTTGCCAATTGCCGTGTAATGTCCTGTGAATTGTTTCCACAGCAGGGCCAAAGCCCTGAGAAGATTAAGCAAATTAGTCCACTGATGCATCAAAAGTCTGATGCTCCAAATTCCTATTGTATCTGATTCTCTGCAAACATGGGCAACAAATCCTGGACTTGTCTGTCTGCTGGCTGCCTTATACTGGCTATTGCTGCACACAAACTACAAACAAAGAAATATTGCGGTCTCTCTGAAAATGCAGTCTGTGGAATAATAATGCTTAAAACGCTAGCATGCTTGACCAACCAACAACATTCTGATCAGGGATTTCTTATAGAGGCTAAAACTATAATACCTGAATGCCACCTTCATTTCTGTGATGGAAACACAGTTCAACATGAAAAGAGTTGCATGATTGAAAATTAGTTTGAGCTACTGTGTTAGTAAAAAATACTCTTAGTTAGTTAAAAAAGAGTTCTGACAAATTAGCAGATGTAGCATTTATCTGCTAATATGTAGATGAATGCTACATATTAGTGTTTCTCTAGATTACATCACTGACATCATATTTTAGTGCTCCTGAAACTGATCAAAAATTACAAATGTATTTTGTTTTTACTGACCACAATTTATTATTATTATTAGTATTGTAATTATTATTATCATATGTATGTTTTCATTAAAATAATGAGGAAAGTTTCCAGGATACTGACAGTAAAGAAAGACTGAAAAATGCCCCCCCCCCGCATTTTAACTTGCAGATATGGTCTTCTTATGCAAACAACTAGGACAGAGACATTAACTTAAGTATATCAGATTTTACAACTTAGAATGAAAGTTATTCAAAATGACTGTACTACTATAATTTCTATTCTTTGCTGTCTTTATCAATACATGTAATGCAGTGTCCTCAGCGCCGTCTGCCTTCCTTGCTGGTATTGGGAACATATTAACTGGCAAATTGCCTACCTGCTCCCTTTCCTCATTGACCATCGATTCTCCATCCGCGGCCCCTGCTGAATTCCCCAGCACCATCTCTGTTTAACAATTCCCTAATTAGCTAAAGTCATAACCTGCATCGTGTTTTCATCCCCCCATTAATTAAGGGCTTTGATGTTTGGTTAGAGCAAGTCACAGATAACCCCTGTGAGCTCCACGTCGACCAACTCCACTACCCACCGGTTCAATATTGTGAGTTAGCATGGCTCAGACTGCCTAATCTCCATGGGAGAATTTCTATCAGCATAATCGATAAATGAAAGAGGTTCAGATTGTGTCCTGTCAGCAAAAACTACCACATGAAAAGCATGTTAACTGTAAAAATGTTTAGAAGGGGAAAAAGAAGGAGCAGCAGAAAGAAAGATACAGTAAAGTGTGTTAAAATAGAGCCCACATTTTTTTTCTTTTAGTTGTTATCTAGCAAGCAAAGTACTTACTAACTTTATTGATAATATTTTATCTTTAAGCTTTTTAAAAAAAAAAAAAAAAAAAAAAAAAAAAAAAAAAAAAAAACATTTAAATAAAAAATAAAAAAAAAAAATTTTTTTTTTGAAT
>VUQG01027776.1:8947-44183 GCA_015106755.1 Etia nguti | reverse complement strand
ATCTATAATCCAGTTTTGAGATCCCTTCCCAGACGCCTTAATGCCCACTCACATCCTGGGCCATTTGACCTCAGGAAATCACATGATAGGGTGGGGCTAGGTTTAACAATGTGTCCACCCAAAACCTTGGCTGATTGTGACCCACACCTGTTTTCACACCTTTGCTCGTGTGATTAGGTAGAGGATCAATAGGGAGTCCATGTCCCTCTTGCGGACACTCCTATAAGGCTTAAAATCTGGGACTCTCCACCAATTGACCTTAGAACTGAAGAAGCTTCACGAATGAGAGGTGAAACGTCTTCAAGAAAACTTCCAGACACTTTTCTTTCCAAGCTCCTTAGACTAATTATAGATCAATCTCTAACATCTTTTTATCTTAGAAATTCTTGAAAGAGTAGTTTCAGTCAGATTTCAGAACTCATCACAGTACAGAAACAGCATTAGTGAAGGTCTGTGCTTGTCCTGCCAGACCTCAGTGCAGCATTTGATACTAATAACCAATACTGGAATTAAAGTTCTGCACTGCAGTTGTTTGAATCACATCTATCTAATAGACTTATAATGTAAATGGGGAGTCCTCTTCACACATTAAATTATGGAGTTCCACAGGGTTCTGTGCTAGGACCAGTTTACACTCAAAGGTGTAACATATGTTTTCACTGCTATGCAGATGATATCCAGTTCTATCTATCAATAGTCAGATTACACACACAAATTAGTTGAACTGCAAGAATGTCTTAAAGACATGAAGATGGGGATGACCTCTAATTTCCTTTCAGATAAAACTAAGGTTATTAACCCATTATACAACACTGAAAAAGTCACTTATGCACATCAGTCCTAACCTTGGTCCTCTTTTCCTAACTTTTTATCAGTTTTTATCAGTCACATCTTTCCTCGTGGCTTTTTCATAAAGATCAAATAAAATGATTAGGAAATACTCCTTCTTTTTCTTTTTCTACTGCTCCATTAAAAGTTCCAAAGCAGAACATCTGTCTCCATCTCTTTTTGTCTTTGTTCTTACACACGCACACAGAGGCACTCACAAACACCCTATCTGCTTGGTTCCTTTTGTTGCTCCACTTTGTTTTCCAATTCCGAGTTCTTCCTGTTATTCAGTTCAATTCAATGATTTATATAGCACCAAATCACAACAACAGTCGGCTCAAGGCGCTTAATATTGTAAGGTAAACACCCTAAAATGAGACAATCGGACAAACCCCTATGAGCAAGCTCTTTAGCGACAGTGGGAAGGAAAAAATCCCTTTTAACAGGAAGAAACCTCTGTCAGAACCAGGGTCAGGGAGGGTGCTGCACATGGGTGTTTATAAACCAGGGGTTCCACAGAAGAGGGGACTGAAAACCTAAGGCTCTGCCTACCATTCTACTTTTAAATATCCTAGAAATCACAATTAAGTCAGCAGTCTGAGAGCAAAGTGTTCTATTGGGGTGATATGGTACTGTGATGACTTTAAGATTAGATGGGGCCTGATTATTGAAGAGAAGGATTTTAAATTTGATTCAGGATTTAATATGAAGAGAAGCCAATATGGGAGAAATATGCTCTGGTTATGTATCTGGTTAGACATGCCATTTCTAAGATTTTTAGGGCAGAATACAATAACCCTAGTTTTATTTTAATTTAGAAGCAGGAAATTAGAGGTCATCTGGGTCTTTAAGACATTCCTGGAGTTTAACTAAATAGTGTGTGTCATCTGGCTTCATGGCTAGATAAAGATGGGTATCATCTGCAAAGCAGTGAAAGTGTGCCTTACGATACTGCCTAGGGGAAGCATATATAATGTAAATCTTAGAAAACAAAAGTGATAATTACTGTGATATTTACCTGTCAGTTGACTTTGTCACTGTTTGGCAGCTGGTTCATGCTTGTTCATATGTATAAGGCAGGATTGTACATGGCCTGGTGCAAAAATGGCTTTGCCCTCTGTATATCGTTTTCCCTTTACAACAGCTTTAAGTGTAGCATGATATTTTTCTTAATCTTTAAAGTTAGGGATGTGGCCGCTCTGGTAATTTGAGTCACTGAACTGAAACTCTCAGTTGGTATAATCTGGTAAAATTGTACTGATGTGCTTCAGTTTTGGTGAGTGAAACCTCAAGGTTTTATTAGTGCAATATTTTAGCAGCAATGTGTGTCTGTGCCTTGGACCTGCACAGTTTCTGTAGCTTGCTAACAAAACTAAATTTAATAAGTTAGCACTTAACCCTCACAACCAAATACATAAATACACTCACTTCACACTCCAGGAAGTGGAGAAGTATGCATTTACTGTGTCTTTTTTTTGTTGTTTTTTTGTAAACAGTACAAATCAGCAGATTCTATTGAAAAATGTCACATTTTCATTGTAAATCACAAACCTTGATATAATCTGAACAGCTTGGCTGTTCGTTTGTTCACATGCCATCATGTTTAAATTGATTCACAACCACACTCCTTGCCGGTGGCCGGTGGCCGATGCCCTCAGCCATCCTTGGACATGCGTTGGTGGCTCTCTGTGTCTGGGGCTGGGCGCTCAGGTATGTACCCGGCTCACTCCCTGCGGCTGCTTGGCGGGGCCTTGCACCCGTGGCTGGGTCAGGCCCCTTCCGGGGGGTGGGGTGCCCTCGGTCCTCGGGCCTCTGGGACTGGGGCTCGGTCCGCTCTGGCGCGACTGGCTGCCAGCAGGGCCTACAGGCTCGTCACCGCAGCCCCCTGTGGCTTCTGCACCGTGGCCCCTGGGTGACCCCACATCTGGGGCTCTCCTCAGCTCTTTCAGCGAGGGTGGCGCGGTTGTCTCTCTGGTGGTCCTCCTTGGGCTTTCGCACTCTGGGGGGCCTGGGTCTCCTCCACACCCGCTTCATGCTGATGCTCTTGGGGCCAGGGCTATGGCTCCCCACACACTCTAGCAGATCGTTACATGGATAAATCTTTTGAACTCAAGCGCTCTCATGCACACAGGTGTACACACAGGCGCTCATAGACACGAACTATATCTTCCTTGGCTGGTACCTTAACCTCCTAGGACCTGGCGTCCACATATGTGGACATCACATTTTGGGTTGTCTAGACCAAAATACTAAATTTTGCTCTACAAGGGCCTGATATCCACTTAAGAGAACATTATACTGCCACTGTTCTATGAAATTTAAAACAAATGTCCTCTTATGTGGATCTCATTCTTATCAGAAACAAAAATCAGGTAAACAAAATAAAATAAATAAATGAACAATAATAATATAGATCAATCAAGTGGACCAATATGGCATTTGCATAATTTCTCCACCTGAAAAAATAAGTCCGCTGGACATCTTTCCTGGCCTTCAGAGAATAATTCTGATTGCTAAAGTACCGAACGGGACAGGCAAAAAAAATAAAAAAATAAAATAAAAGCAAAAATAAATTGATTCACAAGCTTTGTATGAAAGTGAAAAGCCTATGAATCCATACCACTAATGAGTCTCCCAGACTGGGTGACGTAAACGAGTCAGTGTGGAGAGAGGACAGGTAAGTTCTCTTAGTGCACAGTTATATGAAATAGGAAGCCATAGCAGAGAAAGCCGCCAGCACATGACTGCCTATGCTGCACGGTCATAAATCCACCGGGTTGCTTCTGATCTAACAGCAGGTCTAAATTAACAGTAAATGTTGTCCCTCTTTTCTTTGGCCTCCTCAAGGTTTTGACAAAGTGCTTCCAGAGGAAGCCTGCTAAAGGCTTTATGTCCCAGTGGCTCATTTTTATATGCAGAGATGTTAAATGCCTGTTAGGATCTGCCAGATTCTGTTTTACTACTTATGCTCCAGGCTGAGAGGTTGAGGGTTTGATTCTCTGCCAAGCAACTAATGTTCTGACGGTACTCTTAAGCATGACTCTGCATATATTTTCTCTAACAAACACACAGGTAGTCCACAATGTGCTGATCCTTCTCCACTTCAAACTTCATCTGAGACCAATTTTAAAACCGCAGATACACATCCATAATACATTCCATCATAATAATAAACACATGCTAAGAGTGTGGCAAAGACAACAGGCCCCAGGTGAGTTGGAGAAACATCTCTGGTTAAATCTGGCACATGGAAAGTGTGTCTGGTTTTATGAGCTGTGCCAAGCAAATGAACAGTTTGGACACATCACAGCAGTAAGGCCTGATTCAGTGCATATTTCAGACCAGACAGCAGTCCAGAATTGTCCACAGACACATGGACTGAAAAGATCCAGCAGCTAAACGCAATCCAACTGTGTTATTTAAGGCTTGATAAACTCACCAGCCATGTGGGCATCATTTATTAAGCTTCTTTTCTGCATGTCGACACCAGCACCAGACTGGCATTTAAAGCTTGGTGAATGGTGCTGCGCTGGAATCACATAGACCTCAGTACATGATAAACTGCAAGGAAATATAGAAAGCTCACACTGGGCTTTATTTAAAGAGATATAGAAATGAGCAATCATGGCAGTCTAAGAGATTTAATTAATTTCTGTCACAGAGGGGCAAGCTTTTTTGTGATTGAATAGACAAGCATATATCTTCCACCACCCTGTTTTCTTTATGTTATTGTAGAGTCTTTACCTTACAATATAAAGCACCTTGAGGCAACTGTTGTTGTGATTTGTTGCTATGTATATAAAACTGAATTGAACATTGACTTGACAACACACACATGCACTGTCATGGCCCTGGCTCCCCCAGTGGATCCTCCTCATCTCTCCCTTTTCTCTCTCTCTCCCTCTCCATATTGTTGTGTGTAGGATCATCTGTGGGCTGGACTCTTCTCCGCCCTATTCCTTTGTGGCTGTTTCCTTACCTGCGGAAGATGAGCAGTCACAGCTCCTACTTAAGCCATTCTTCGCAGAAACGTTGGCCTATATCATTAGTGAGAGCCTGGCTCATTCTCTAGTTGACTTCTCGTGTTCCCTTGTGGCTTCTCCCGGTGACAGTTGTCTTCTTTGTGTGCAGGTTGTTGTTCCCCTTCGTCGTGTCCTGGAGCATGGTAAGAGAGTGTGTTCTCCCCCCAAACCGAGTGAGTGTGCGTGGATCGTGTGGATTAACCTGCTGTTTGGACCCTCTGACTCCCTGAATCTTTCTCCAGGATTAACCCTAATCCATATGAGTGTTTTCTGTGTAAATAAACTTTTCTAACATCGATTGAAAGTCATGTTGTTAACATGAGGTTTTACTGTAATCTCCTGAAGCAGTTTAAGGAGGCTGGTGTGAGCCAGCATCCCATCCTACACTGAAACATATGTTAAAAACATGTTTCAAAGTTATTATCGCCTTCCTTCTTACTAGACTTACTGCCGCAACCTCTTCCTCGAAATCAAATTGAAGTTGGATCTGAGTTTTAACACCCTGGAGAAAATCCAGCAGGCATCACAAATGCAATAGTGCTAGTGTTCAGAACAGGAACATCTAAAAATAGTCGTCCAAAGATGCACATCTACAACAGGATAAATAATCAGGTCTGGCCTACGCATGTTATATCTGATACATGTATAAATACATGCACATCTGTTCAACTGCTTGTTAATTGAAATATCTTGTCAGCCAATCATGTGGCAGCAACCTAATGCATTTACGTCTGTAGAAATCATGAAGACATCCTGCTGAAGTTCAAACTGAGCATCAGAATTGGGCAGAAGGATGATTGAACTTTGAACATGGCATGATTATTGGTGCAAGACAGACTGCTCTGAGTATTTCAGAAACTGATTAACTGCTGGAATTGTGCATCCTGGATGTGACCTGGAAAATCTGCAACAACTCTATAATGCTGTTATTTCAATATGGCCCAGAATCTCTGAGGAATGTGTGCCATGAAGAACTAAGGCAGTACTGCAGGAAAAGGGGGTCAAACGTAGCACTAGCAAGACAGGCCTAACTGAAAAAAAGAGTCTGTACAACTGTGGAAAGAGGAGAGATCCCATGTCCATCGATGTCCCTGCAAAGTCACAAGCAACCATATACACATCCACACAAGTTCACTACCTTTCAGCAGACTTAGTTTTACACCAAAACATCGTGATTTTTGGCCAGCTAGTGAGGGAGAAAGCCAAGAACACTTTGTCCAGACTGCTACACAACACTACACTCCAGCACAGCAGCACAGAAACAGGTCAGCGGCTTGTCTGAGGTTAGCTGTGAGCTGCTGGTGCCACACTGTGTAAACTGGCTTCTGCTCCTGTTGGTGTTTTGCTTTTGTAACAGAGAACCTGGGAGGCATGTACACAATTAGTTACTGAAATCAAAACTCTTCATTTGTCCTATTTTTCCTGGCAGAGGCCTCTGTGTTGCAAAAAAACAACAACAAAAAAACAGTTGTCACATGTGGTTCTAAAATAATAAATTTATTAATAAAAATGTATAAAAAAATGAATACGTTATCTACTAAAGGTGTTACAGTTAGAATTTACTCATGTTAAAGACTCTTGCCCTCTCTCCTCTGCTTTTTTTTTTTACATTCCTGTGGTGGTTGGGGAAAAACTCTACAACTTTTGAGAAGGAGAGATATAAACACACTTTCATTTCAACTGTGCAAAAAAGCAGGACCGTGACTTTATAATAGACTTTAAAAAAAGCTATCCCCTGCTGATGACACACACCTCAGTCTAATATAAAGCTAGAAACAGACTGGAAGACCTTCAGTCTCCCCTGCATAGTGGGTCCACAACTCTGCCTGCCACACACAGCCTAATGTGTCGGGAAGTAGAGAAAAATATCTCTAAAGCAGAATGAGGTTTCTGGGGAGACAATGACGTGATGGAACAGCTGCTGAAGTGAAAATTAAAACATGCAAAGGATTGCAGTGTGACACGCTTAAAAGACGCCACGATTCATATAATATTGTAGATCCATGTTTGCTATTATTTTACTGTTAGCTTGTCACTTCCACAGCTGTTCTGTCACGTTATTGTCTTTCCAAAAACATTTCTGTTTTGTTTTGTGAGGATTCTTTATGAGCTTTTGTGGGAGGTTTTGTTTGTTTTATTCATCTTACATTGTGTTTTGTGAACTTTTGCTTAATTTTTCTTTTTGCTATTTTCTTAAGTTGCTACGCTTTTGACCTCTCTGGGCCCTCATACAAACATGCTCTGACCCAGTACAAATCTCTGAGCATGAATATATCCTCAAGTCTAGAAGATCTGTGGGACTAAGCTTCTTTTTTTTTTAATCCCTGAAAGTGTTTGGAGCACTGATAGGGCAACTCACTCCACCTAACAGGAAACCCCCAACAGCAAACACTCTAGGTTTTTGCTTTTTTTTAAAAAAGAATTCTTCCTTGGTTCAGGTTCATATCTGTAAATTGTGTCTAGGATATACAGAAGTTTTTTATTGTTATATTTGGAGTTTTCTATAAATCTGATTTAGTACTATCACCATGACTGACTTTTTCCCCCCAAAAACCTCAATAGTCCAATGGAATTTTTACACAGTTTGACTAACCATATTCCTGCTGGCCACAGTAGTGTACTTGTATAATTGCGTTCAGGACATATAGAAACAACTCAATAAATTTTGTTCAATTAACTGACTCAGTTGTTCGGGCAAACTTGATCCTCCCTGAACCAAAATATAATGATGACAGCGAGAGCTTCTCTTTCATGTGAGAGTAATCTTTATTGGTGCACAAACGAGGAAGGAGGCTGCAATAATGGGATAGGAAGTATTTTTATCGCTGTCCCTAAGCAGCACAAAGGCCAAGCATTTCATCAGCAGGGATCCTGCAATCCGGGAATGCTTGGCTGCTGTTTCTTCAGCAGGCCTCTGGAGAGCCAGACTGAGGCAGACAGCCCCTCCAGCAGAGAGGGGATTACAGAGAAGATACAGTAAGGAGACATGATTCAGACTGAAAAATGTTTTTATAAGACAACCTATCCTGTTCTTGGAAAAAATGTATCTTCCACAGAAAAGTGAACCCTATAGGAATTCATCAACACAAAGTTTGGCTATGTGCACAAAAGCAGTCAGCTTGGATGCCTAGGTCTGGTGGGGGGAAAAGTCATAAAACATGCATACAACCTTATATTAATCAGAAAAATGCAACAATTCCACTTGAAGCAAGTGCTTGCAACAAAAGAGGAAAAAAAACAGGAAGAAACCTTAAATCAGTAAAAGCAGACTCAGGGAAGGTGGCCACATGTGGTTCTCATTTAGCATGAGGGGAGAATGGAAAGAAAAGAAACAACCTTACACTGTACATGAAGGAAATGTCTTATCTGTAGTCTTTAAAACTTAAAAAATGAAAGCACTGGGACACTCACTCAGTGGCAATGGTAGAATGCCATAGGGGGTGCAAGACTCTCTGTCTGGTTTAATGGCTGCCAGCTCATCTTAAAACTATTCTGAATGTAGGAGATGGTCCTTCAATACATTTTATCCAGAGGGTTTTCTTGGCTTGGTCCTCAGGCAATAAGTAAATTGTGTCTAGCCCCTCCCCCCGACACACACACAAACAAAATAATAATCAAAACAAAAGATGCAAGATGATTCTGATTCTCCTGCTCCAGAGATTTCAGGTAACCTTGCATTCTCTGAATGTCTCTGGACAGTCTCTGCCTAACTTATGCAAGACGTGCTTTTCACCAGGTAAGGTTACCCAGTGCACCTTTGCAGTGTGACAGAGCAAGCAGCTGAGAATGTTTTTCACTGTGCCACAGGAGGTGCACTGTTAGGAAGCGAAACGCCTGCACAGTAATAGAGAAGAGAATCTGGATTGATCACTTAAATTCAGGCTGCCAAAAAGGTGAGTGATGCATGCATATACATTATTTACTGGGAACTTTCAGTGTAAAAGTTCACACTGGGAAGAACAGTGCAGTTGATCTTAGCTCCTCGATCTTCAAAACCTCCCATCAGTAAAAATCCCAATTTTCCTGATTAATAATAATAATAATGTATACTTTATTGATCCCCGTGGGGAAATTCCTCTCTGCATTTAACCCATTCACTCAGTGAAGCAGTGGGCTGCCATTGGGCGCCCGGGGAGCAGTGTGTGGGGACGGTACCTTGCTCAGGGGTACCTCAGGGTAGCCGTTCAGGGGAATCGTACCCCTGACCTTCCGATCACTGGGCTAACACTTTACCTACTGAGCTATCCCTGCCCTTTAGACAACTTCTACAAGTCTACTGGAGAGCTTTGATCTCCACTGCATTATTTTGTACATGTGTGCATTTACACACCAGTTACTTAATTAACACAAGGACAGGTCAGGGCCTGATGATAAATACTGATATAGGTCAGCTGTTGCACACAGATTTAAACTTTTGTGCATATGGTGGAGTAGTGTGTAATACCTGGTTCCTGTTCCCCCAATGCTTTCCAAGCCTACTTCAGAGCATAAGAAACACAACTAAAACTATATTGCGTTTGGATGTTGCGCAGGTGAAAAAGGTCATTGGGAAGCAGGACGGGGACTGAGAATATGGAATTGATAGAATACTTAATGCATGTGAGAACTATGAATAAGCAGAAGACCAACATCCACATTGACCAGGAACCTAGCAGCTCAATGCTGGAACATCAATAGAAAAAATAAAAAGCTTGAGAACCAGAGGTTACAGCTGGAAGGATGTCAGCTTTCAGAGGTACAGAAGGGCACCATAAGAGACTGGTCCTGGATAAGATGCCTGAATAAGAGCCACAATAATATGTCCACTAGTGAGGCTCCAAAAATTCTGAACCTAAAACTCACAACTCTAGCCTCTAGGCTGAAGAGAAACACCAGAGAAGCAAAGGCTAAGAGAATAAATAGCCTGTTGTCTAAAGATCCTTCTAGGCTGTAGTCTCAGCTCCAAGTATGAGGACAAATCTACCCAGAGCTTAAACTGGATAATACTGGCAGAACATCTGGGTAAAAACAGCCATCACACAACACCAATGCCAGATGTCAGTACCAACACTTTACTGGCAGCAGTTATTTGTGCAGGCAGTCATTGAGTGAAGAAGAACTGCTCAGTGCGTCATAGGAATCTTCTCAGCAGCCTAAGATTATTGCAGCATAGCTAAGAGATGGCTCACATTCACCTGATCCAGCCATAACTATAAGCTTTATCAAAAAATAAAGTTTTAAGCCTAGTCTTAAAAGTAGAGAGTGTGTGTGCCCTGAATCCAGACTGGGAGCTGGTTCCACAGGAGAGGAGCCAAAAAGGTGAAGACTGTCCCTCCCATTCTACTTTTGAAAACTCTAGGAACTACAAGTAAGGCTGCACACACATGCACACACACACACACACACCATCCAGGGGGGTGGAAGGGAGATTTACTTTTTTTATACAAATTTTTTTAACTTCACCTATCATCCACTCATGTGAACCATGTCTACACTGTTCTTGACTTACCAAATTAATGGCATTATGTAAGTCACTGGTCTGAACCCCTGGCAGCATCCTGGGGTTTTTATTAACTGGGCTGTATTTTATTTTTATACCTTGTGATGGTGCCAGTACTACAATACCAGCAGTCTGATGGATGAGGCTTTAGGCAGAAAGCCACAGGACACACACACACTTAAGTTTACTTTAGTGTGTCTTTCCATTATCACCAGTTTTAGCACTTTAGCGGTTAAATTTGTGATTCTCAAAGCTATAAATGCTTCATTCCGCTGCCGAGGAAGACGAAGGAAGCACAACATTCCATTTAAAAATAGTTGAAAATGAACAGTAAATTGAAGAGAACCATTAAAATATATGTTGGTTAATTTCCTTTCAAAGCTGTATCTCCTATTATTCTTCATTAAGCTTGTGTGTGTTTGTGGGCTGGAAAGCAGGTGTTTCAACTTGTTCCAGGAAAGCTAATGGAGGACACAGTGTGTATTTATAGCCAGTGACTCTCAAGAAGTGTGGAGCCAGAGTGTGGTCTGAAAATACACTGTGCATACACAACAGTGACCCCACTAGAGAGCTTGCTGCCAATCAGGACACATGCATACATACACACAGGCTATAATTATAATCCCCATGATTGATATGTGGGGCTCCTATCCACACTGGACAGTACAGAGCATCCTCCTCACTCCTGACACTCTGTATACACAGTAAACACTGAATATATGTACTCAGCTATAAAGAGACAGAAAGGAAACACAACTAATAATACGGATCAGATGATTGCTCTGTTTAAGTTTAAAAAAAGGGGACTTATTTCACCAATGTCCTCTGAATATTTACAGACGTCCTCTAATGTAGTTACTGAGAAACACACCTGGGGTCATATTAAAAAAGTAATAACATAACTAGTTCAATTCAATTCAATACAGTTTTATTTAAATAGTGCCAAATCGCAACAACAGTTGCCTCAAGGTGCTTTATACTGTGAGGTAAAGACCCTACAATAATACAAAGACAACAGAGAAAACTCCAACAATCATATGACCCCCTATGAGCAAGTGCTTTTGGAACAGCGGGAAGGAAAAACTCCCTTTTATCAGGAAGAAACCTCCGGCAGAACCAGGCTCAGGGAGGGGCGGCCATCTGCCGAAACCGGTTGGGGAGAGAGAAGGAAAACAGGACAAAAGATATGCTGTGGAAGAGAGCCAGAGATTAATAATAAATAGACCTATTGCAGAGTAACTAAGGGAGGATTCAGGGTCACCTGATCCAGCCCAAACTATATGCTTTATTAAAAAGAAAAATTTTAAACCTAGTCTTAAAACTCCCACTCCGCAAATGGCTACCTTATCGTGGTGGAGGGGTTTGTGTGTCCCAGGGATCCCAAGGCTATGTTGTCTGGGGACTTTTGCTCCCTGGTAGGGTCTCCCATGGTGAATTGGTCCTGGGTGAGGGACCAGACAAAGAGCGATTCAGAAGACGCCTATGAGTAAAACATAAAGGGAACAGTTCACCCTGCCCAGGATAGGGTTACCGGAGCCCCGCCCTGGAGCCATGCCAGGAGGGTGCGAGGGCGAGAGTTTGATGTCCGGGCCTTAGTCCATGGGGCCCAGCTGGGCACAGGCCCAAAAAGGGACAGGGCCCATCCTTCTGCAGGCCCACCACCCACAGAAGGCACCGTAGGGGTCGGGTGCATTGTGTGCCAGGCAGCGGCCAGGAGCAGAGGCCCTGGTGGACCGATCCCCGGCTACCAAGACTGACAGGAAGGAGCCTGAGTTAGTGCATGAGGTTGAGAGGTACCACTAGATATAGTTGGGTTCACCTCAATGCACGGCTTGGGCTCTGGAACCAGTCTCCTGGAGAGGGGCTGGACTCTGTCTCAGTCTGGAGTTGGCCTCAGTGAGAGGCGGTGGGCTGGGATGGGTATCCTAGTATCCCCTCGGCTTGCTGCCTGTACGTTGGGGTTTCTCCCAGTGGACGAGAGGGGTTGTTCCCTGCGGGTTCAGTTCCTCGATCATGATCAAGGAACTGAACAAAGGACTAATACTGAACTAAGGACTAAAAACTCCTTTATACCCCGAGCCATCAAACTGTACAACTTGGGACTAGGGGAGAGTCAGAGGAGTAGCGGGCTGAAGAGAGGGGTGAATGATGTCAACCAAGTGCAATAAACCAAACAAAATAGACTGACACTTTGCCATTGTTCACACTTTAATTGCTAGACTTCCTTTAATTGCTACCTTTTTAAATTCTTACTGCTGTTGATATTTTGTTTTTAATTATTTTTACCTCTTGGTTTTTTTGTTTGTTTGTTTTGTATTTAATGTGAACTGATGTTGTGCAGCTGGAATCATAATTTCCCTGAGGGGACCTCCCCAAGGGATTAATAAAGTTCTATTCTATTCTATTCTTCCAGGCTAAATGATGATCTTCTAAATTAGTGAAACGCCATTTCCTCTCCAGGTTATAAGTCATCTGCTTTAAGGTGTGCGTTTCAGAGTTATACTAGGGAATAAAGTACTTCTGATTTGAGGCTTTCTTTTTCAGAGGCACTACAGTATCCAGAGTCGTACGCAGTGAGGAAGTAAAGTTCTTAACAATCGATCTCTATAGGAGTAGCGTTCAGGTATCTGCTCTGCATTGTTAGCACAAGGCATAGAAGAAGATAACAGTGGATGAATTATATCCTTAAAACCTATCCTCGTAACATTACTTTTCACAAAAACACTACATTAATTTACTTATTTATATCCTGAGGAAAGTAATTTTTTACACTTCTTGTTGCATTACTTGTGTGTTCAGAAATGTCCTCACTACTGCTACTTTTTCATGCTTGGGAGCTCTCCCACAGAGGAAATAATGAGTTAGCGAGGGTCAAAATGGTGAATACTATTTGCAGAGAGATTTAATGGCTCAGAGTTCACCATAATGGAAATGATGATCTGTCAGAGAACTGATGAAAATTCCAGTCTTGTTACACCCATCACTTGCTTTCCAAATGCAGAACAGGTGTAGCAAGGACAGCTCAAATGAAGAAACTCCACCCAGAAGAGGACCAAACAAGAGATTTTAGGCCAGCTAGACTAAATCTTTTTGACAGTCTGTGATGTGGGCGTTCTGTCAGCAGTTCTGAGTAGTGTAGTCTTTGTTTCCAAGCTCTGGGAAACAATATACAGTATGCTGAATGGTGCTGATAGATTTGAAGTAGCAGAAAACAATCAAGCTTTCAAGTTGACCATTGGACTATGGATGATAACCTGAGATAAGAGTTACTGTGGCACCCAGTGTGTTACAGAAAGCTTTAATTGTAAAATAAATTGAGGTCCCCTATCTGACATCATGTCTGCTGCTAACCCATGAAGTATGTTACTTTATAAAGCCTGTCAAAAATTGTGAGCATTACATTGTGAGCTTCTGAAACTGTGAGGCCAAGCTAGGTGTAGATAAGGTTGACAAAGACAAAAGGCTGGTTGAGAGTTTACTTTAATACAGGCACAGATCAAACATGCTTTTATGTATTCACAGGATTCATTTTCTAGAGATAACCATCAGAAAGAACACTTTAGCAGGGAGATGACGTGACATACCCCAGGGTGATATGCACACTTGGCAATGTTAGCCCGGTGAGCAACTTGTGAGCGCATGGAGGCTGGCACATAGAGAGATGGATGGGAGAACCAGAGCTGGGAGTTAGTTCAGAAACCTGGACCTTTTTAACTTGTTCCCAAATTCCCAAACTGCTAACACACAGATAGAGGACAATAGGATTTCAGAAGTAGTTGTACAAATGCTCAAAAACCAAAGGCTATCTAGCCTTTCTGGAATTTAAGCATATAACATTTTGCAAATAAGAACAGGTCTTATGGTCAGGCCAAACTACAGTACAAATGGCTGCTCAGCCCCCTCCAACAAAAGCTAGCTTAATAGCCAGCACCTTTCAGTTCCCAGAGGAATTATGATAACGGGAAAAGAAGGTACAAGGATGTAGTTTACCTTGGGTTCCATGCCACTGTGAAAGTACTCAGCCACCCTGGAGTAATAGGCGTCAAGCTTAACCAAAAACTGTTTGAGCAGAATAGTTGGGACCAGAACTGGGGCTGTGCTGTGCCATGGACTTTTTTGAACTCTGCAAAAGCAGGACTTTAAGTCAGGCATTGGGAGTCCATTCCAAGCCTTAGAGATAGCAGTCAGATAAGTCAAAAGGGAAGTGACTTGGCTTTGTAGAAATTGGCAAACCCCAGAAATTTTTGTAGTCGTTTGTGTCAAGTAGGAGTGGCCCATTAGAACACTGCCTTTGACTTCTCTGGGTTGGTCTTCCTCCACTCACTCTCAAGAATTTATTCTAGGAAAGACCCTGTTGGCACGCAAAACTCACTTTTCTCATTTCATACACAGTCGGTTTTCAAGAACCCACTCAACCTGATGTTTTTTGAGAACAGACAAACAAAAATGTGAAGAAAATCTCAATACATCACTTACTAATGGTTGGAAAACCGCTTGAGCATTAGCTATTCCAAAGGACATAACAGTCCACTCAAAGTGTCCCAAAGGAATACTGAAAGCAGTTTTCCACTCAATCCACACAATTTTCTATTATGCACACATAATGGTAAGCATTTCTTAAATCAAGCTTACTGAAGATGGAAAGTCCATGTGAAGCCTCAAAAGCAGGTAATGGGGGGTTATTTGCTCTTTACAGTGATCTAATTTAATCCTCAGTAATCGATACATCGTTTCAACATCTTGTCCTTTTTAACAAAAAAGAAGAAGCCTGCATCAAGATGGCTGGATTATCCCAGCAGCACGTAAATCCTTGTAGGTTTCCATGGCTTCTCTCTCTGGGCAGCAGAGATTGTAAAGGTGGCTTAATGGCATGGGAGCTCCAGCTAACAAATAAATAATACAATCATAATATCGCTCAGAATGGAGAGACCCTTTTCTTTACTGAAAACCTGTCTGAAGTCATGATATTCAGGTGGCACCAGTAATAAATCAGGTTCAGGGTATATTGCTTGAATCCACGTGACTGGATTAGTTGGTGGTACAGCAGATTTTATACAGTTGGACAGGCAAAACAAAATCCTCTCCCAAGCTATGTGAGGGTTATGTCTCTCCAACCATAAATATATAGTCTGAGGAGCAGAAGGACAAAAAAACTCAGGGTACTTACAGTGATTTCCAGAAAGCCCAAGATAAAATAGCTCGGTCCAAAGTGTACTCCTGGTGCATAGTTGACCATTTCATGCAGTTACTGATATGGGCAAGGAAAGTGTGTTAATTGAGATTCTGAATTGGAGAGCCAACTGGTCACGCAGGAGATTTTGATCCACTCCTTAGTCAATCAAAGCTTGCAATGCCAAAGCATACTGTTGCAGGAAGCTGCATGTGAGGAAGATTATTACTATTTGACCCACCTACCAGTATCCCCACACTTACTGGAGGGCCCCTTCTTCAGGATGCACAGGACAAATGCTACAAAATCCCCGGACTGGCCACAATACATGTACGCATTTGCATCCCTCTTCCACTGCAATTCTTCCAATAAAGGCTAACCCCAGCTCCACTGGCTTCTCCAGAACATTGGAGGAGAAATGCAAAGTGCTGGCACTGGAACCAGAAAGCAAGGAAGATTGGGAGGCAGAGTACAGAAGTGAGTGGTGGATTGGGGATGCCCAGGGCTTATAGTTTTTTCTTGGGTTTAGTCTTGGAGCCAGTTATCCATCTTCATGGCTAAGAAGACCAAGTCTTCAAAAGTTTCAGCCTCATCCCTAGTGGCTAACTCATGCCTCAATCTGTTATTTAAGGAATGGTAAAAGGTCCCCTTTTACTGTTTTGGCTGACGTCATTAACCAAAACTTCAAATTCTACAATAATAATTATCCACCTTGCGACTTCAGCTTCCCTAAGAGGATGTATAAAAACTTGGTTGAATTCTTCAATGAAAATTTCATACTTGACAGAGATAGTGGGACTGGTGAGGTAACAACACTACCCAAAGATGAGGAAAGACTGGTTGGTTCACATGGGCGATTGCAAACAAAAGGCAACAAAAGCGGCCAAAAGTACACCATAATGGTGGAAGCAATCTGGCAGACAAATGTTGAAACCTCCAGGCTTGTAATGCCTACCACTTGATTACCAAATGCATAGCAGGTGTAGGAAGGACTGCACCAATGGAGAAACTCCACCCAGGGCTCAAGAAAATAAGAGAAGTCAGCCCAACAACTCCACCCGAGACTAAAAGCAAAAGAGTTTAGGAAAACAAAACAAACAAGCAAAACAGAGTTCTGAATATGCATTTTAATATGAGAATTTGCGGACATTTCATTTTTCATCCCCGAATATTGCTTACTAAAACAAAGCTGATAGTAATTTGAAAATAACCCCAGATAATGTCCATACACGGATTCCTTAATTTTTTAGTTGTTAGTGGTTAATGTTATTGGTTTACTGAAATAAGAACATGGTCAAGTGGGGTATTTGAATTTAAGAACATTTTAAAGTTTGTGAAACACATTTTAAGAATGTGATTTAATTACATTTAATTTAATTTGTTAATGATTTAATTTGTTGATTTTTTTAGTTTGAGTGAATATACTGAATAAGACAAAAAAGCAACATATTGAACATAGTCATTATTTTTAAGTACTTAAGTCTCTTATCTCTTGGTGAATTGATTTGGTCTTCAGCTCAAACACTGTCTCACTTGACAAGATGTGTTGCTTTCTACTGTATATCTCCTGAAGTATCAGCTCAGAGACTGATGAATCCTTTATTGTGTTTTTATTTTCATTATTTATGTAGAGCTGCCACGCTTTTGATTTTGTTCTTAGGATATTCTGGGACTATGAAAGAATACCAACCCAACATTTCTTTAGTGCTCCAAACACATCATGGTACACGATCATATACTCCTTCATATATCTCAGAACCCTTTGACCCTTTACTACAGTTATTTTTTCTGTAGTCTGTTCTGTGATAGAGTAGTGCCCCCTTGTGTTTGAAAAAGAACACATTGATTTGGAGTTTTTATGTTTAAAATATCCATAGAACAAACTTTAAGGCCAAAGCAATTAAACACATTAATAAATTAATAAAGCTGCCTAGGTAAATTTCTAGAGTGTCTGTGGCATTTTCT
Organism: Etia nguti; assembly: GCA_015106755.1. Classification (NCBI taxonomy): domain Eukaryota; kingdom Metazoa; phylum Chordata; class Actinopteri; order Cichliformes; family Cichlidae; genus Etia; species Etia nguti. The sequence continues at coordinate 26,719 of VUQG01027776.1, read as the reverse complement.
CCCTTTGCCCAACACAAAAGTAATTTCAATATAGAACTCATATTTGTGCAAAATACACGAACTTCTGTTTTGAACATAACTCAACTTTAATGTTGAGGATCATCGGAAGAACAGGTGATGGAGATCCATGCTTTAAGAGAAAAATATAACACTGGTATTGCAAATACTACAAGAGAGCAATCCTGGTAGAAAATGGTTAACCTCATTGTTTCATAAATGGTCTGGTCTGGTTCTTTTCAACTCTACTTGAGAACTCAAAGAACTGTATACAACATACGTCATTCACCCACTGACAAAGTATTTTTATCTATGCTTTAATGTTTACTACCTGCCTGCCTGATCATGGAAACCCATGCCATCAAGCTCCCGGCACCTATTAAATCACCATGCTCAAATTCAGAGAGCTCTTTAGAAGAATACACTCTTTTTATAAATGTTTGTAATGGCAGACTGCATGGCTAGGTGCTGGATATTTTATGTTTGTGGTGATGGCTGACTGAAAATACCTGAACTGAAAGATTAAGAGGTGGAGCCCAGTACTTTTGTTCATGCAGTTTATCTTGACACAAGTCATATTTGTCAAAGTTAGGAAGGTTCAGTTTCTTACAATGGATAAAGTAGAAGAGTTGAAATTAAAGAGAAATGCTCCCTCAATATTACTTTATCATACAATTACAGGATAAATATGTTTTCTTGTCCTACTCAGTGGATATATAAAATATTACACAGTGCATAATTTTAAATATTGTTGGCTTCTCTGTGCAGTCTCACACTGTCCCATAACCTCAAAAAGGAGGTCACAGTAGTTTGTATCCAATTTGTTTTATGGGAATAAATAGAACAAATAGACTGATCAGGGTCCTATCGTGTGTCCATTTAGCTATAATTCCTGCATTCTAATATAGATTTTCCATCAACTTGAGAATAAGCAAAATCTATTTTTTTTACAGAACCAAATTCAGCTGACAGTGCAGCATTTTTTGGCTGTTCTAACATTACTAGATAACTTCCTTTTTTTGGTAACATGTGGGCCAACAGGTCACGTTATGTTTTCATTTTAGGAACTCTTTAAAATTACTGTCAGCTGGCAAGAAAGCGGAGTGACAGCTTTAGTGAAAATTTTATTGAGAGAATGATAGCTATCAATAAGAAATCTGGGAAGGACGAATAATGTCAGTTTGGTAGCACAATGTATGCATATGAGAAACTATATCAAGGAGATCTTTCATGGAAATCAGATAAAATTCAGAAAAAAGAACTGGATGAGACACTTGAGAGGAAACAGGCTGAACTGTGACCTGACACCAAGGCATTTTTCACATTCAGCAGACAACATGGCAGGAAAAACAAACTGAGCAGGATCAAGTGGTGGTGCTAAGCAGGAACCTTGGATGGTGTTTATTACTGCTAATCAGTCCAGAAAAGTAGGATGTTATTTAATCTTTTATGAGTTAGTTAAGAAAGTTTAATAACGCCTTCATGTGAAGGTAGGGAACTGAGATCTGTATTTTTCCATCTCCATTCAACTTTCCTGCACGCTCATTTGTGGCCATGCATATAATCCCTGATTCAATGAAAAGGATTGACAGGTGGAGCATATCTGCATTTTACAGGAGCTAGACTATTGAATGCTAATGTACATAGACTATTAAACCTATTGAGTGAATTACTCATATTTCCAAATCTGGGTGCTGAGATGCACATCTAAGAGAAGAGAGCTGAAAGCCTGGGAGCTAAATTCTCAATAAAGATTTAGGACTGTTTAGTTCTCCTCTTGAAAGCCTATAAAGCCATGTAGAAAATGATACTTGTACTCAGACAGTAAATCAGACATGCAGAGAGAGCTTAAAGATACGAAAAAGTTCCAGAGTTTGAATGAAGTCACAGTTCAAGGTGTTGGCCACATCCTCAGCCCACAGAGATGGACAGCAGACATAGAACGTGAGGGGACAATTACACTATCCACATTTGCATTTCATTATATTTCATTATAATAAGAATGTGTTTTTGATGGCTTGCCTGGTTGACTGATGGTGTGGTCAGTCAACTAGTCAAAGCTTCTGCAGTAATCTCTTCAACACAACAGACAGAGCTTTTGTACATAAAGTCACAGCAGTTGTTTGTCTTTTCAAATTCAATTGAAAGCTTTACTAAATTTTTGAAGAGAGGACATTGCAATAAGTAGCTTTAAGCTATTACGGCAGTCTAGCCAGGGAGAAGAGAGCCACCTTCATGACACTGGAAACTTTAGATTCAACATGCCTCACTACCCGATCGATCCCTCTTCACATTACAAACCTCTGCTACGTTTTACTGAATTCATGCGCCCAGATGTTTTAGTTTGGGATGGTAAACCTGCTAAACCTGACCTCACAGTAACTTTAACCAACTTTATCTGGAAATGTAATTATTAACTTCATGGGCAATTGCTTCTCTGTGTCCACACAGCGTGACTGTGTAAACAGATTCATGTCCCCACAACATGAGTATACACACACACAAAACACACAGAGAAATAGTGAAAAAGCCATCCAACCACCGGGTCTGTAGAGCTGATGTGAGGTCAGGTTACTGCATACAAAGTGGATCATTAACTTCAGTGACTCCTGAGGACCAGAACCAACAAGTTCACGTTAGACTGAAGCAGACACACACAAAGACACACACACACGGAGCAACGCTAGCAGTCGGAGTTAAAAAAGTCATGTGGCGGGCAGTCAATAATTAAATGGTATTTTATATTCAGTCATGGATCAGTGCAGATTAGGTCAGGAGTTGTTTAGGAATTTGTAGCGCAAAGGAAAGGTCCAGCTCTCACTGCAGTCTCGTTCCCAGAGTTTGACTTTGTTTGAAATGTATTAGTCAACATTCGAGCAGTTATCAAGGCCGAACTTTCTTTATCCGGTTACTGACCTTTGACCCTTCACATTCAGAAAAACTCATCAGAATGAATATAGGAAACTGTTATGAAGCTTTTAAGATAAGATACAAAAACAAAACATAGTCCCTCATTGAAAAAAAATATCCCCAAACAATATCAATAAAAATGTACTGAACTGAACTCAAATTAGCAGAAATGAGCTGTAGTAGACAGCAGCTGTCTACAGCTGCCTGTGTTGGCACCAGCACTCTATACGCAGAGGCTCAACCTGTTTGTTTGTTGTCCCACGATGTAAACATTCTTTTTAATTCTGTAAAGTTGAGCGTTTTTTCAGAGCCTGATGTTGCTGCTTTACATAAGGTACAGAAGAAAGTGCAATGAGTGCATCAGCAATGCTTGAAAGTAATTTGAACAATGCTCTAAATGATGTAGGGGTGGGGTGCAGAAGGTATGTACAGAATATTGTTTTAATGACTCACACATTTTGACCTTGCTGCCCTTTGACCTTTCAACAATGAGCTTATCAGCTCCCACATTTGCTAGTGTGCTCTTCTTTCTGTGAATCCCTGATGGACAGGAATTAGAAACCCGTTTCAATCAACGATCAGCATCAGCGTAAAGATTTCAAAAGTTAAGGAATGAAGAATAGAGGAGTTTAAAGATTTCAAGTTTTTACTAATATATACTTTGTTACTAATCATTTTAATTCCTCCAATTTGATAAACATGTAAAGAAGATTTCAAGACTGATCCAAGTTAATTACATTACACACCCACTTCAGCAGCTCAGTTATTTGTTGATTCCACAATATTTTCTCGTTTTTTATTTTGTATGACAGTTTGGTCATCAGCATCACCATGTACAACTAAGGATCTGACATCTTTATCAAATCAAGCCAAAGCCAGTTCTGTGCTATCCTTATCACATTTTAAAGAAAATAATTTACTTAGTTTTAAGAATTTCATTTATTTCTGTTTTCTTAAGTTAGTTTTCAAATGTATAAATATTCTTGCCCCAGAGTATCTTTCTAGACACATTCAAAGGCAAGACAGTAATCACATTACTAAGAGCGTGGTGAACGGCAGCTGTGAAATCTAAATAAATTAGACCTAAATTCTGTCAACCAGCATTTTCGACAATGGCTTGTCATCCATGGAACGCACTTCCATCTGAAATCCAGTTGATTACAGATATTAAATTTACATATAAACATCAAAGGCTGGTTAAAGGTAACTCAGAGCTGTAGTCATTTTAATTCATGATATTATAATTTTCTAATTATTCATACTTTTGGAAATAATTTTCATTTCTTTCTTTGTTTTTAATTTATTTTAATTGATTGATTTTTAATTGATTGTATATATTATATTTATTGTACATTATGTCTATAATGTAAATGAATGCTATAAATTTAGTTGTTTCATTGTAAATGTAAAACCACAACAGGAGACAAGGGTTGGAAATTAGAAATAGCCATAAACTCTATGTGCAGCACATTACTTTCATTCTTCCTACTGGAACTATGTTAAACTGCACTGTCCCTCTTAGATTGATTGAATTGAATGATCAGCATCATCATGAAGGTTTCAAAATCAGCTTAAGAAATGAAGAAAGACCGTCACAGACTGAGGGCCATATATGATCTTTTTTTCTAATGCTTGTTGTCCAAGGCCTCAAGTGACAAAATGCAGCATTAAAAAAATGCAGGTTTGATGTGCTCACTTCCTTTACCTTGTATTTTAGAATAAAACAGCTCAGTACTTTTCTCCTTCCTCCTCTTTAATAAGTACATCATTTCATAATAATGTAACATACTTTAGTAATTGTATTGTATATTTCCTGGACAACTGAAAACAAGTATTACTCCTGTACAACAATGCAACAGTTAAAGGTTGTGAGATATGTACTGTGACATTTTTACCCTGTATACACACTGTAGGTTGGTGGTTATGCTGCATTTATTCATAATTGCTGGACTGATTGGCTGATGTGTTGATTTAAATACACAGAAATGTTTTGAGAGACTGGAGGTTCATTTTTCACACTGTGGTTGAATTTCTAAACAACCAAAGCAAGCTAAATGAGTTCAAGGCATTTCTCCCTGTGGACACTTTTGGAGCTTTACAAAAGTCAAGTTACCTCATTGTGCTGCAGGCCAAACACTTTCTGCGTTATTACTGAAGGGTGGACTGGTCTGTCATAGTTGACGTTTCTCAGTTTGTGAGTAGGGTCCCTTCACAGAGAGCGGCAGCTGATTGGCTGCCCCTGCAACCTCATTATCAGCCCCTGTCCAATCACCCTGCTGTATGTGCATGTTATGTAATTGGGTCGCTGGAGTGTGGAGGGAGGAAATTAAAAGCGACACTGTGCCTTCGATCGCTCTTTCAAGCAAGCGTGGGTCTGCAGGCAGCGGTAAGTGAAGCAAGATTTACTCTTAGTTTTTCAGACTCTTCAGACGCAGAGTGCACTCACCTGATTGGTCTCTCGCCACACATGCGCATGTTAAAAACTGTGTAATGATAGACTAGTGCAGCAGCTGCTGAGAGCTGCAGTTTGATTGCACGTACTGTAACAGTCTGCGCATGAATTCTTGACTTGTGCTGCACAGCACTCTGTTTATTCTGATGAATGTTTGCTGTTCACTTCAGCTGTCTGAAGTTGTCTCGCAAGTCTTCAACTCTTCTGAGCATTTGATTGGTCAACACCCGAGGCAATCCTGTGTGCCCCGCCCTCTCAGCTCAAACTCAATAAACTGTCAGAGTGGTGATTCCTGAGTTGCACAGCACTGTGCAGTGTAATGATCGAATTGCACTGACACCAGTCTATATATGAACACAAACACGGGCAAACTAGGCTGCCTGTAATAGTTACTGATAGGAATCCAGTTATCAAGTTTCTACAACTTTGGACTCATTGATATTTCTTGTGGGTGCATATTTAAATAGTTTTTAGATGTCACAGAAAATAGGTAATGATACTAATGTGTAACATGCACTCAGCTGAGAGTACAACAAGCTAAGACTAAAGTAGTCAAGTCATTTTTATTTATAGAGCATATTTAAAACCATCAGGGTGTGCTTCACAGTACTTTTTAGTCACTTAATATAGCAAATTATACAAAACAGATAGTGACAATATCTAGAAATTGCATAAGACTATGAGAGAGATGCAAAAACATTATGAAAATCACAAATTGCTGCACTGGACTTTATGTGGGATAGACTGTTCTAGAGCCTTTGGTTTATAACTGAGAGGGACTGAGACAGTGTAAGTAAGCCAAAACAGGAGTGGTGTGTTTTAATCTGTGTGTATAAAGTCCAGCAGCTGCATGATGAAGCATTTGCATTAGAGAAAGAGTGGAGGAGGAGTGATGGTTAGAAATAATACTTCTGGTTTCTTTAGAGGCTTCAGTTTATCATGCTGTTGAACCACCCTATGTTGTATTGAAAAGTGTTTCCATTAATTTGTCCATGCTATTTATTTCACCAAGAGTAGGTTAAATAAAACGATGCACCTCGCTGTATGCAAGGTGCTAACTTAGTTTAATAGGAATCTGTTCAGTCCACCTCTAATGATGATGTGAAAAGTCCCATTCAACTTCATTTTTGTGCTTCTCCTGGTGCACGTCTGCCTCTCAAGAACATATCAAGGCATGAAGATGAGGATTGCAGTGATTGGTCAGAGTCTCTTTGGCCAGGAAGTGTACAAGGAGCTAAGGAAGGATGGGCACACCATTGTAGGAGTCTTCACAATCCCTGACAAGGATGGCAAGGCAGATCCACTGGGTAAGAATCCACAGCGTGAGCACCATTTTAAGGCAAATGTTAATGGGAATGCTACCTTTCTCCTATCACCAAAGCAATGCTGAATGTGACTTTCCAAGCAAGCATTTTTTGGCACATCTGCTAGGAATAAACTGATGATGGTGCCAAATGAAACTTGGACGACCTCGGGCCACTGGTTTTATCTCTGCAGGCCTCTAAACTCTAAAGTCTCTGCAGCTCTGTCATCAAACTTGCATTGTCCAAGTGCAGTGTGTTGTGTTTTCTTTATCAGTGACAGTATCAGATGATTGCATTTTCATATCACAGCAGTAAAATGTTTGTAACTGATTTACATCACTGTTGAAGAATAATGAAGGACTGGAAATGAATTAGATTTTGCTTGACTGCATATACACAGCACTAAGGTTTGCTTACAAATGACTATACGTGCTGTACACTATGTCCAAACAGGTACGTAACCACTGGCCCACATTTGGAAGTGCTCAGAATCGTGTCATTATCAGATATTGTCCAGGTGTTAATACAGTCTGTGCAGAAATAAAAGATCGTCATAGTCATCTGCTAATTAATGCTAAGTAAAATATGAAAAAAATACTAGAATTTCACTTACCAAAACTGAAGCACAAAATTCTTGGAAAGTCTTTACCACACAGAAAGCCATATTGTTTGTCAGATAATTCAATTAAAAAAACAAAACAAGAACAACACAAGCATAGTTTAGCATCTTGAGAAATTATGAGGTGAGGTGAGGTCACTATTTTAGGTGAGGTTGAGCAGTTATCCACAGGCAACGCTTAACAAAACTGCCACTCCCTAACTGGCTGTCTGATTAGTTCCCAAAAAAAGGTATGGACTTAAATAGCTCATTGGGAAACTTTCTGGAGAAAACCTGATCTTGTTGGGAGAGTATCCATCCTACTTTGGATCGAGCAGCTCTCATTTCTAGAAATCTGGCCAAATTTATTGAACCCCCCCAAAATGCGACTATCCAAAGTTGGGACCAGGAAGCAGAGTTTTACATGCCTCTCTGCAGTATCTCCCAAAATCCCATCCCTATAGAAATTGTGATGACACACGATATAGTAATTTTATTTTTTATATTTTTTACCTCTTCCTTTGTGTGGGTTATAATTCCAGATCCTTAATAACGACACAGACAGAACATACATTACACACAATGTAATACAGAAAGTGGCCACCGCATGCTGGGCCCATAATCCAGAGGTCGATGGATCGAAACCATCTTCTGCTATTTGAGTTCTATGTTGGTAGCCTGTAAGATTTCCACGATTTGAACAATGTCACAGAAACACACAAGTTTAAGTCCAGCCAGCAGGCTGTTTACATTTTGGGATGGCTGTAGCTGAGGAGGGATCTTAGTTGCTCGAGACTGCACGCCAAAGTATCCTTGGGCAAGATACTGAATTGCAAATTGCTCTCCAGTGTGTTCACTGCAGTGTGAATGTTAGATAGAATGCACTTAGGCCCAGAGTGTTTGAATGAATGGGTAAATGAGGCATATTGTCTAAAGTGTTCAAGTCGAGTAGAAAAGCGCCGTATGAGTCCAGTGTATTTATGTAATATACACCTTTAAAGTCCAGACTCTGCTCTGAGCTCCTTTACTCTAGCATTTTTCTGTATGCTTTTTTTTTTGGAAGCCAACCCATTTTTACACATGTAAAGCCTTAATGAATGGGAAAATGATGACTTGTAAAACTGGACATCCTATAAGAGATAACGAGATGTTATTTTTGGCTGCTCCCTTTTTCACAAGGTGTCACCACAGTGGGTAGTTCTGCATGTCTGATTTGGCAGATTTTATAGATATATATTTATATCATAGAAATACAGACATAACTGCAATACAAGGGAAAACAGAACTGTTTCAGGAAGTGCAGCTTTTCTCATTTATTGTGTTACTATTTTATCATTGTCTCCTGCAGCCACAGAAGCGGAGAAGGATGGCGTGCCTGTCTTTAAGTTCCCCCGCTGGCGACTGAAGGGCCAGGCTATTCAGGAGGTGGTGACTCAATACAAGGCTACAGGTGCGGAGCTCAACGTCCTGCCCTTCTGCTCCCAGTTCATTCCCATGGAGGTTATCGACCACCCAAGACACGGCTCCATCATCTACCACCCATCCCTACTGCCTCGCCATAGGGGAGCCTCTGCTATCAACTGGTAAGTGATGTTCATGAGATCAAGTTGAAGAGAAGAAAGACACTGTGACAGGTCCAGCTGTTTTATTGTACTTCCTGTATCGGTCTTCACAGGACACTGATCCACGGTGACAAAAAGGGCGGGTTTACAGTGTTCTGGGCTGATGACGGACTGGATACTGGTCCCATCCTGCTGCAGAGAGAGTGTGATGTTGAACCCAATGACACTGTCAACACCATCTACAAGAGATTTCTCTTCCCAGAGGGAGTAAAAGGCACAGTAAGTAAAGAAAGAAAGTGTGGTATGAAGACACTTTTATTGTAAACACATTTCATACATTGGAAGGTGTGCAATATAGTGTGTGGTATCTGTGTTTAACATGACTGCAAGACTTCACCAAGGCCTTCTTCCACAAAGATGATAGGATGCATTCTCCTAAACAACTTTTTTTTGTTCCAATCTGACCCACTTACATCTTAACATGCTTTTATTTTACCTCAGAAGTTAACCTCTTAATAGCTACCTGGTCTCTGGTGGCTCATATTAGCATTAGAGATATTGCCACTGATTTTGTAATACTTAATTCTGCCATGGAGGCTGATTGCACCGCTATCCTGTGTTTTAATAATAAGTAAAAGCATTAATGCAACACTGTCCATGCAAAATAATGACTAGTGCATCGCCATAAAACATATTTTGTGTCTGTTCTTCCTGATCTGAAAGGTGATGCCAATGCAAAAATTCCTTGTCCCTCATTATTTCTAATGGCCAGTACTTTGGAAACTCCCGTGGTTGTAAAAAAATAAATCTATGGGTAATCGGCCCTTGGGACTGTTGCTCCAGAACAGGGATGTGAAACTCATTTTACAACAAGGGCCACACAGGAAAAGCTGCAAATCGTATATAACCCCCACCCCCTGCAAAAAACCCAGCTAAAATTTATGCCTGTCATATTTTCCAAAGCTGTTCAGGGGGCCGGATTGGAGTGTATGCAGGGCTGATTCTGATACCCAGGCCTTATGTTTGACACCCCTGCTCTACAGCATAAAAGGAGTTTAGACAAATTTTATTATATTCAGGTTTTTTAGATAGCACCAAATTACAACAACAGTCACCTTAAGGTCTTTTTTATTACATTATAAAGTAAAAACACTACAATAATAGAGAGAAAACCAACCAGACTACCCCTTATTGCAGGGGTGGGCAACTCCAGGCCTCGAGGGCCGGTGTCCTGCAGGTTTTAGATGTATCCTTGATCCAACACAGCTGATTGAAATGGTTAAATTACCTCCTCAACATGTCTTGTAGTTCTCCAGAGGCCTGGTAATGAACTAATCATTTGATTCAGATGTGTTGACCCAGGGTGATATCTAAAACCTGCAGAACACCGGCCCTCGAGGCTTGGAATTGCCCACCCCTGGCCTATTGGCAAACAATCTGCAACAGTGGGAAGGAAAAACTCCCTTTTAACAGGAAGAACCCTCCAGCAGAACCAGGCTCAGGGAGGGGCAGAACCAGGCTCAGGGAGGGGCAGAACCAGGCTCAGGGAGGGGCAGCCACCTGCTATGACCTTTTGGGGATGATGGCTCTTTTTTTTTACAATCAGACTTCACTGAACAATAGGTGACATCATGGTGGCTATGTTCATCTTTTATATAGTATGTATATCTTGACCACAGTCACCATCCTGTCAGTTCCTTGGTTATGAAATGAACTGGTGATCATCAAGTTGTTTTTATTTAAATGTGAAATTATTATTATGATGTTCTGCATTACATTCTTTTTGAATCAGTTTACTCATATTGCTTTTTCTTGCAATGGTAATTAAATATTAACAGAAGTTAATACAGTTTACTACGCTAAAGATTGCCTTGAAGTACTGGAAAAAAACAACCTGAAACAGAAATTAAGTTTGTTTTATTATATTTATATAGTTATCTGTGTATTATGTGATTGATCAATCTGCCTGTGTCCTGTGACTTGCCTGCTGTGAGTTTCCCAACATCGTAAATACTGTGATGACAAAGTTCAGAAAGATAGCTCATGCAATTTAAGATGGCGCAGCTTAAACTGCATTTTTCTGGTTCCAGGTGGAAGCTGTGAGGCTGATTGCAGAGGGGAAGGCCCCGAAGATCACACAGCCAGCGGAGGGAGCCACGTATGAGTGCATCCAGAAGAAGGACAATGCCAAGGTAAAACACAAGTGCAGCTACGCCACAGTACATCCACAGACATAAACATGCAGAGCGTTGGTCACTCCTGTTCATTATGTGTCAGTGCAGCTGCCATATTTTTCAGGGGGAACTGGGCCAGTTTAAATGGACTGGTACTTATTTAACACCTTTCTACTCAATTTCTACTCAACATTGCACAATTTTCAGTTGATTTTCAAGCAGTTTGTTTTTTACCCCTCAGCTGTTAAAGGCTGAGGGGGTCTTATCGTCACTCAGGCGTGGATACTCAAGTTTGTGAATATGATGACTTGAGAACGAGGCGACGTAAGAGTTTCAAATTCATACCATAGTTGCATCGACTAGGAGTATTATTTTTTTTTTACAAATATTATTAGTGTATTTATTTTATGGGATATTTAGCTAAGCTTAAAATGAAGGTTTTTTTTCTTATGCTAATAATAATGTGGTCTTGATAATATGTTTATAGCACATTTTACAAAATGCAGAAACTACTTTTTGTGATGCTTTGCTGTGAAAACTGCAGAAATTAATTCCATCATTTAAATGAGCAGTCTCTCCCGTACTGTCAAAGTATGACTCGAATTAACATCTGCAGTCCCTTCTTCTCAGCACTGCTGTCTTTATCTGTCTTCTGATTATATCTTTTATGAATTTATACACATATAAATCTATGTAATGCTATTCTTTCAACTTTTGTGTTTTTCTTTTTGACCATGACATAAAGAGGCTTATCCAAGGCCACAGTTGTAAATAAGAAAGCATTCTTTTGCCCGGTTAAATAAAGGTTAAATTACCATCTTGTGGTACAAATTGGTATTACATGCAAACACTTTGGATATAAAGTCACTGGGATTATTACTTCTCATTCTCTTGATACTTCTTTGTTAATTTTTAACTCAGAAATCTACAGTAAATACCTTTAACTCAGTTATTGTTACTTGTTTTCATTCTGCCTACATACTTTTAGAAATATCAGATCAGACCGACTCCCAAGGCAGTGGCAATGGATGCATCTCACGAGTTCACATGTAGCGTCTATGTGCAAAAATAATACAGTGAACCAGGAGTAGAGGAATGTGGAGGGAAACATTTTTCAATTTAAACATTTGCCTTTGAAAATGTGAGCTTTTTCTTGCTACTGCAATACAAGGAGCAAAGTACAATTTCTGGATGTTATGTTATGTCATTGTAGTGATTTACACTTTCACCTAACACACAGTCCCACTTTGAGACTGGAAGGACCCGCAAATCCCTTAAGGGGTTGCATCAGGAAGGGCATGTGGTATAAGCATCCATGGATGCATCAGTGCAACCCTAAGATACTTTGACAGGCAGACTGGAGTGGCTGAGGAATCGATCCACCAACCCGCTCACTAGCAGACATCCCACTCCCCCTGAGCTGCTGTGGTGAAGCATTTATATTTGAACTGGCAGTGATGACTGTTTGAATTGCTGACAGATTGACTGGAACCAGTCTGCTGAGGCTCTCCACAACTGGATCAGAGGAAACGACAAAGTGCCGGGAGCCTGGGCCGAGGTCGATGGACAGGTAACCGCTTCTTAAGGCTTTCTGTCTGTATCCTGTACAGCTGACTAAATAAAAAATGTCTGACACAATACTTCTGAATTTGAACCTGATCAGAGTGGTGACTCACGCAGACATGCAGAATCAAAACATGATGAGCAACTACTTTTGGACTGAGTGCCGTTTTACATCTCTCTCTGTAGAAAGTGACTTTCTATGGTTCCTCTTTGGTGGATAACGGGACCGCAGTTAATGGTCAACCCCTGGAAATCCCTGGAGCCAGCCAACCGGGTATCGTCACTAAATCTGGCCTGGTGCTTTTTGGCAATGACGGCAAGACGGTAAGTGAGATTATTAATCTCGGGACACTGTTCTAGATTTCCAGAATTCACATTACTGATAAGTGTTATACATATCTGAAATGATTGACTCAGACATACAATGTCCCCATCACTGTGTCGATATAGCTACATCTTGTTACTGAATTAATTGAAGACCACCCAGACTGCGGTGGTGAAAACATCACTTCCAGGTATTCAGGTGCTTCTCACTGGCAGGGACACCAACTTGTCAGTACAAAGCAAATACCTTCCTACTAGACATGACTTATGTAGTAATACCAGAAGTATCACATTCAGTCCTTCAGCTCTGAGGCGATTTGGTCTTGGAATGCAGCCCACAGCTCGTTATTCTGCATCCTTTCTTTCCACGGATGCTCAGACAAAATCTTGACACTCACGTCACGACTGCAGAGAGAAGATTTTGAAACATTTACCCTAGAAAAAACCTGACTGAGCAAAGGAACAAAGATCACTGTGACACTGACTTTTTTTCTAGCTTTATATTTTTTGTTCACATAACAGGATCATCATGAAATAACTTTGGCAAAATATATACAGTATATAAATCTATTTTACAGTGCAACATCAGTAAAACATGATGTACAGCGTCATTTGATATCATGGTGCAATTTAGATTTAAAAACTATTTTTTGATCAGATTGAACTTTGTCAATGTAGACATCTGTTTAATCCTTTTGACTCATGCTTTTTAGGTGGGACAGGAAAATTGAATGGTGAATTAAACTCCAAATATGTTAGTGTTTATTAGCGGCTCTGAACAGAAAAGGAATGTAGAGTTTAGTAACTGGTCCACAGAAATGCAGTAGAAAAACAATCCTCCAGCTGTATCTACAGTATTGTGCATTTGAAAAGCTAATATTCAGCTGGCTCCGTGTGTTTTGTATGTAGTCTCTACAAATGCTGGTTACTGAACTGTCCAAACCAGTATTTTGCAGCGTTTAAAATCCTGCTCAGCACTGAAAGTTGTTAAGAATGCTTGGTTAAATTAAAAGGGAATATTTAAAAAATTTGTACATATTTAATCCGTTTCTTTTTGAGTGTCAGAGTCAGGAAGAAGTTGGCTTACCTCAGCAAAAACCCAGGATCAGTAATAAAATGTTCCCTCTATCGTAACTTCATAGGCACTTGGGGAAATGTACTTGTATGCAAGTTAGATGGAAAAAAAGTATTTTTGTCTTTTTTTTTGTTTGTTTGTTTATGATGTTTTTGTTATTATTTGTTCCCATTTTTGTTCCAGGGGGAAAAACCTTCATTATAAATCAGTAATCTTTTAGCTCCTCTGCTCCCGGGTTGTCTTGTTACAACAACAAAGTGCACTGCTTAAAAAAACCGTTTGTAATCAGAGTATAACATGAAGCCACTGAAACCCCTGGGATATTGATGTTGTCAGTTAAGTAGCTGAGGGGGCTGTTAATCAGTTTCAGCTGAAATTACCAAGAGGTTCACTAGAGGAGCAACAATGAGACAATCCCCAAAACAGGTTTTACAAGTGGAGATCACTGTCAACCCCCGTGGGACCCGTATGGGATCTTCTGTCTAACGAGGAACAGGATGAGCACTGTCAGAGCCACAAAACGGACTTCAGCATGTGAATGTCTCTGACCAAATAATCATAAACTTCATGAGGGCCTCTAGTGAGCCCTGTGCTCACTGCCCGACGCAGGTGGCAGGTACACCACTGGGACCCTGTGCTTTTCCCATATGAGAGCAGGTTTACCCTGAGCACATGTGACAGACATGAAAGGGTCTGGAGAAGCCCTGGAGAACATTACGCTGCTTGTGACATTGTTCAGCATGACTGCATTGGTGGTGGTCTGGAGAAGCATATCCATGGATGGACACAGAGACCTCTACAGGTTAACCAACGTCGCCCAGGCTGCCATTAAGTATCAGAATGAAATCTTTGGACCCACTGTCACACCCTACACTGGTGCATAATTTGTAGTCAAATTAATGGTCTCTTGGCTCCAGTCCAAAAATTACTGCAAACACAGAATTCATTTTCCATCCAACCTGCATATAAGTATACAACCCACAATTTCAAATTTGAAGCCCATTTCACTATATTTACTATCTCATGGCCATTTATCTTTGGACAACATTTGGCAGTTGGCATGACTGTTTGGATTCAGTCCCATTTATGGCAGTCTGGCTGAATGTAAACTGCCAATTTTGTTGTGGATACATGTTGAAAATTTCAAAAGACACCAAGCCCAGTTCTGTACTCAGATTTTCCACTACATGCGCCATCAGCTCTAACGCCTCTCAGGTGGGACTTTGACTCGTGGACAGGTTAATGCCGTGAACCTTTCTCATATGCCTCTTCATCAGCAGCCGCTCTGTAAACAGCTCATCGCAGTCCCCACATTTGTACGGCCTCTCCTCTTTATGTTTGGCTAGAACGTGCTTCCTCAGAGTAGAACCCCTGTTGAAGGATTTGTCACAGATGTGGCAGCTGAAAGGTTTCTCCCCCGTGTGAGTCCTTATGTGTTCTGTCATGTGTCCTTTCAGCTTAAAACACTTGCCGCAGTAATGGCAGCTGTAGGGTCTCTCTCCTGTGTGCACTCTCATATGATTCTGCAGGTTGCTCTGGCAGGGGATGTGCTTGCCGCAGATGTGGCAGTCAAAGTTGCTCTTGCTCTCGCTCTCCTGTGGCTTGCTTTCATGCGTCTTGAGGTGCCACGTTAGCACAGTCTTTTTGGTGAAAATGTAGTTGCATATGTGGCAGCGGTACAGGGTGGTGCTAGTCTTATCTTCCAGAAGGTTTGGTTCATCTGGAGATGTTTGTCTCGACTCTCTGCTCTCCTCTGCTGCTCTGCAGTCCTCTAACTGCTGCACTGTTTTGATGAGTTCTTTTGTCAAGGCATCTCCGTCATCGCTGTCTTCCATCGTTGGCTGCTCCTCGCCTCCATTGAGCCACAGTTCCTCCCTCTGCTCCTCTTTAACCTCAGAGGGTCCTGGCTCATCCTGCCACACACTAGAGCTCCACTCTTGCTGTTTAGATTGAATCTCCTCAGTTGGCTGTTGTTTGGCATCTGCAAACAAAGGAGAGAGAAAAGCATTACACTTCAAGTATTGTGCTGAGATCTAA
The DNA here is from genome assembly GCA_015106755.1 of Etia nguti. NCBI lineage: Eukaryota > Metazoa > Chordata > Actinopteri > Cichliformes > Cichlidae > Etia > Etia nguti. Next base: position 10,723 of record VUQG01027776.1, on the reverse strand, counting down.
GCATTACACTTGGCCTCACACTGGTCAACCCCCCGTCATGAGCTGTGTCCAAGCTTCAAGGGGATAATCAGTCGAGAGTAGAATCCTAGTGTGTAAACCAGAAGTGCTAGTCTTAGCGATAATTAGCAGATATGTGTGCTTGTGTGTTGCACCTGTACAGTTTATATATGTTAGCCAGGCTTGCTTGCATTAGCTGGCAACTTGGCACTCAACCAAATATGGTCACTGTTGGCTGGAAAACACAAGAAAATCAACAAGGCTGTTGTCACAGTCTAAATGAAGCTCAGATAAGGTGAGGGGACAGCATTTGCTATTAGAAGAGTGCACATACTAGCATGTGTGGAGTGTGTGATGACTTCAGTTTAGACAGTAAAAGTCTTTGGTAAGGTTTTTGGGTTTTTTTTTTTTTTTTAAATACAAAAGTGAAGTAAAATAGCCACCAGCTTAACTGCAAACTGCCCTGCGTGATGAGTCACAACCATGACCTTATGCTGACAACTAAAAAAAGTATTCCTTCTTATTCAGACTAGTCATGGGGTCTTCCTTCAAACACTGAGTACATACAGGTCAATAAACAGTGGTTAAAGAACTTCTACAAAGCTGCAAGCTAACAATAAACAAAACAGGCTGACAAAATGTCATGTGTTCTGACATGGTGAATCACACAGACCAAACCAGAACCAAAGGCAGAGCTGATTTTACTCTGGAAACACTGGATTGCATCGTGTCTATCAGGTAAAAATGTGTAGGCCAGTCTGCACCAAAACACCAGTTCAGATAAGTTTGTTCCATAAACCCCACTAACTTCATGGAGAATGCTAATTGTCCAAATTTAGATCTACAATGTTATAAATGGTAAATGGACTGATTCTTATACAGCGCTTTTCTACTCTCCCGGAGACTATACACATTCACTCATTCACCGTCTTCTATGCTTTTAAGTCCTTACTAACTATCATTCACACACATTGGCATGCAGACTAGGGGAGTCAGGAATCAAACCACCAACCTTCTGATCAGATGACCTGCTCTACCTCCTGAGCTACAGCCCCAATGTGGCTAAACATGTAAAAGATGGTTAAGAGAGATCTGAACTGTTCAAATATTTTATGCATTTTAACATATTTTCTAATATTTTATATCGCATGGCTCAAGCATCACCTTCTACAATAAAACAATTGACTAATAAAGCATAACTAATAAAGCACCTGTTCAGTGTAGGGCTGCAGCTATCGAGTATTTTAGTAGTCGATTAATTTATCGATTAATCAGATAAGAAATACTTTTTTCTTATTAATGAGCATTAATAAATATTCAAAAGGGAAAAAAATAGGTCTTTCAAAATGAATGCTCATTTCCATTTTAAAAAACTGCTGTTTTTTGTTTTATCTGTCAAAAAAGAAAAAAAACAAAAACAACTAAACTCATTGTATTTACCTGCCATATTTAAATTTTATTTTTTAAAGAAAACATTTTCAAATCAATTCAATTTTAATTTATACAGCGCCAAATCACAACAACAGTCTCCTCAAGGCGCTTTATATTGTAAGGTAGACCCTACAATAACATTTATAATAAAATAATATTTAGTTATATAAAATATATAAATATAGTTTGCCCTCTGCTTTGATGCAAAGTTTTTATGCTGCTGAAAACAAGACGGGTATGGTGTAGACATGAATTAATATTAATGATAATTCGATGTCCACTTTAACAATGTTCAGGTCAGTGGCTCAGAGTTTTACTGGCCCATGTATATTTTTATTGGGTTGTTTA
>VUQG01027764.1:0-19017 GCA_015106755.1 Etia nguti | reverse complement strand
ATTAAAAAAAAAAAAAAAAAAAAAAACCCTTTTTTAAAAAAAAAAAAAAAAAAAAGAAATTCAATGCCTTTATCTACGTCTGTGTATTAAGATTGCCTTGATCGAGCCACATATGCATCTTTTTACTGTCTGCTGTTGTTGGTATTTCTACAGATATCACCCTTTATCTTTTACAGTTTCTTTTTAAAGAATGCAGCGACTCAGCCAAAAACATTAGGAATGATCATAGTGACAATGACTACTTATAGAAATTTATGGCAGTTTCTGGAGTAGTCCGATATTTTATTCCAGATGAAGCAGGCTGATAAAGCAACACCACCACCCGAAGAGCAGCCATGCTTGGGAGCAGAGTGAGGGCAGAAATACTGCAGACTCTTTCTATAAAGTACACTGCTGAGGTGAGTCTAGGTAAAATCCATTATTCTTTATTGATTCTCCAAGTATCTCTACACGGAGGAGGAGATGGAGATAAAAGAGGAGCAGATGAGTAACAGAGGGAGTTTTAAGCTTTGTTACAAGTGAGATGTGGGTTATAAAAAAAGGGGGGGGCCTGGGATTTAATGTTCTTAATATTTTGTAGATTCAGTTTAGTCAGCAGTTTTATTTAGTCCCAGAGCTGTCAGAGGTTTTTCTAAAATATGGAGCAACTTATTTTAATACCCACAGAGACCTCTTGAGGTTTTGGACAACAATAGCTTACACAATGTTTGGTACTGTTGCAAGAAAAAAGAAAGTTTGAGCTGCCCTTTTCCAGCATTTTTCATCCAAAAATATCTATTAATAATTTGAGACAGGCTGTTCACACGGTTGCTCCAAGGAGACCTGAGGCAATGCAGAGTCAGCCTGTGAAGTTTCTCCCTGTGTGTCACAGGGATTTGAATCCAGCAGCAAATGTCAGGTTTCCCAGAGATTTCCATTCATTTTAAAATGTCTCAAATAAAGTTGACACTTTATTACATAAAATTAAATAAAACTTAATTAAACCAATATATGTTATCAGAACTATCTCCTTAAGTTAAATAGTAGATACTCCAATTTTAGGTTTAGGCCTTTCGAAAGCTTCCACCTGATTAAAAGAAGAGGAATCTATATTGGCTGCATGTTGTTGACTCCTGGCCAGCTTTGGTGTCCAAAACCAATACCCATCAGCCCCTTCTCCCTATTGGCTCACAGGAGATCGATAGTGAGAAGGCAGCAAGGCCGCAGGCACGGATTGTAGATTAACCTAAACCATTACAAGTGACAGGAGGAAAAGTGAGCATGTGCTGGATGTACAATGGCTGCTTATATTTAGTGGAGATAATATGTTCTGAAGGTCTTTCTTAATAAGTCCCTGAAAACATATCGCATTGTGTGGCACCGTAAATCTTTCCTGGGAACAGATAAGGATTTTTTTTTTCTTTAAAAATGTGTAAAGAAAGCAATTCCAAGAGTCAATTAAAAGGTGTATTAATTCTGCATGTCACAGAAGAGAAAGTGTGCAGCTGCTTCAGATATTGACTCACTTTCCTCTGTGATTTTTTTTTCTCGTTGTGCGGTGAATATATAAGAGGAACAAAGACAGACCAAAGCACACCAAGGGTGTGGTGGTCGAGGCATGGCCTGCTGTGAACAACAGCAGAAGGTGATGAAACAGCCCTGAAACAGCTTTATAGAAGATGAAATAAACACATAACACACTCAGATGTGACAAAAGGCTTCTCAATCTTGTCTCTCTAATGTCTCCCATCTGACACCTCATGAAATATCTAAGCATTCATAAAAACATTTAAAGAAAATCAATGTGGAGTAACTTTAACTTTTCTTCTATATATAAAAAGGAAAGCATGTTAAACTGCCCAACATTACAGCAGACATAAACATGTTTACAGCCTGGTTCATAACTAGTTTTTTTTTTGTCTATAGACAATATTACTTATTCGTGAAGGGTGAATTTATGAAACACACCTGTAAACTTTACTAAGCTTTGAATTTACTGACAGTTGCCTTCCCAAGCATAGCTGAATGATAGGCATTACCTCGGCTAACAGTGCTCTTAGTGCCTTTGGTAGCATTTTTAATCCAAGTGGCTGACATATAACATGGCTTTTCATATGGTTATTTGTAAAAACAAAATGAAATATGGTCACTTCCGAGTCAAAAAACAATGGAAATGGCCATAAAGCTCAAACTGAAGCCTGCAAATCCATTAAGTAATAGACAAAAAGCTACATCTATCTTTTATACACAGTCTGTAAGTTGTTCTCATCAGTGCAGTCCTTTAACATCTTTTGTTTTTTCACAGTTAAGTACCCTTAAATGTTTTATTCATTTATTTGACTCCAGAATACTTTAGTATATGAAGACTTTTACTCAGTGACTACAAGATGGCCAGGTCCTATATCCTTAATACTTTTTTTGACTGAGGGGAACACGGTGCAATTTGCGCATGTATGTGTGTGTATTTTTATGTCCATTTAAACCCTTGAATTCACCAGTTTAATTCTATATTAAAGCTGCTTTTCTGTGTCATTACCTCCAAATATAGACTATCGTTTAGAAAAGAAACAGGATTTTCCTCAAGCTGCTTATTTGACACATCACCCCAGGAAGCTATGAATATATACAGCTTCTAGTTAGTGCAGCAGAAGACCAGAAGCTAAAGAAATTGGCTTTACATAAAAGGAAGGTTGCTAGTTTGCACCCTCAAAGTAATGGGAGAAAGTTGAAATTGTGATTTTAAATGAGTAAAAAATTGTCACCTTCTTAGAAAGCAAAATATTTAAAACACTTTTTTGCTTTGCTATGAGTAAACGCTGCAACCCTAAATTCAGTGACTGACTGATAACTTTGTTTGTAAAATGTTTACACGTTGGGGCCGCTTAAGGCACAAAACACTAGACAAACTTATGAGACAGGCAAAATGATAACCTTGACATAAATACAGTAAAAAAATATAACAAAAAAGGCAGGTGTTCCCTGATTGGGGCTGTATTAGACAGACAAATATCTGGCGTTAAATCGCACTGTGAGAGAGGTTTTAAGGCCTGCCTTTTAAAAGTTTCACTAACAAAATTGGCCTAGAACAAAAGGAAAGGACAGAGTTGACCTAAATCTATCAATCCACCAACCCCTATCCTGTCTTAAAGACCTCATAGTATTATAACAGCCCACTTCTCTCTCATGCTGGTGGTGGTTTACTTGTGATTCCTATGGTATTTAAAATTTATATATGCAGTGCAGCCTATGATTTGCTATCATTGTGCAGTCTACTTACGTAAAGCTTGATGCTGTGCCCAAGTTTATTAAATCCAAGTTGCACAGTTTAGTTTGGAAGAAGTGAAATCTCAGAGCCTGTAGGATAGTGCACTTTATTGAGTTATTAAGTGCAACTTTATAACTCACCTCCATGCTTCCTATTTACAAAGCATCTGCACATTTTTACAGGCTTTCAACCACAGTTCAGTATAAGCTACCGCTGTTTTATTAAAACCTGCTTGTCTGTGACTGTCCTCCCCGTTGTCTGGATTGTTTGTCTGATTCTTTCTGTCCCAGATTTCCAGACTGTCGCCTTGCTTATTGATCACGGTGCCTTTAATTCAGCCTGCTCTCACTGACTTTTTTGCATTTTGCTCCTCTTTCCTGTTACTGAGTAGTTGCAACAAGGTACTGGCTGATAATATAATTTCATGATGTTTTATCTTTAGTGCAAAGTGCTTTTCCGTGGCCTGTGGGCTGAATGTGCCATACCGCTGAAAGAAACTCAGACAAGACACAAGACTTCATACAAAGAACTGAGCCTGAGAGTCTCTGTCATAGGGCAGTGTGTCTAATCACCAGACCACCCTCTGTTACTGTCAACCCACCCCCGGTCCCTGGAGCAATAAATGCACTGCTTGTGCTTTATGTTGAAGATTAATGGCATCAATCACACCTCCTCATCAGGCCACACACACATATACACATTGCAGACACTGTAATCAGCACTGGCATTTTTTATTTTTTATTTTTTTGCAGATGAACGCTCATTTTTTCTTTTCCTTTGGGTTATTCTGTGAGTGAAATGAACTGGCACTGCTTTGAGCCACAAGAGTAATTATTTATTGTCAGGCTCTGCTACTTCCATCTTAGAACTTATGAAGAACATGTGAAATAGTGGGAAGTTTCTTTAAGTTATGGTAGTTTCATTGACGTAATCCAGAATCGCAGAGATCTGAGCCACGTACCCCAAAGACATGGAATGAGGTTAGACTAGTCATGATTAGTCTAAGCTTATACCTGACACCACCCATCAGTAGCACTTTAGAATAAAAATAATATATGATGACAATATCTGATATGGTGACATCAATTATATATTGATTATATTAGTGCTAATAGTACTTTTTAAACTTTTTGTATTGTATTAAGTGTATTAAGCCTTTAATGTACATAATATTCACCAATGGTTTGCAAACCTTATTAACAGTTTTCTGGATTTTTGAATGAGAATATGTTAATCTAATTTCAAGTGAATTTTCAGAGCAGTTAATACTTTTCCCAGCAGTAGATTTATTAATGCTGTTATGGGCTGCCACCAAGTGGCGCTGATAATGAAGTGCAAGTGCTAACGTGAGCCATGACTAATGCTTGGATGATTTCAAAAGTGCTCAACAAGCTTTATGACCTTTCCTCTTAACAGTCATCATTATGTGATGCTGACATATTGGCTGTCAGATCATATCTGGAACATTTGTTGTATATGAAAGTAGGCGTTATTTGTTCCTTTACATATACAGAGAATTTAAGCAGAAAGTGTTTTGGGGGGGGGTTTCCCAATTATTATTAATATTATAAGATTGGTTTAAATGTAGAAACCATTATAAAACAGCTCTTTAACAACATAAAGTGTGACTTTTTTTATCAGCTGTCCTTTACTTGCAACACTGATACGCTGCATGCAGGCCTATCAGCTTTATTTAAAACAAACACTGATGTTTCTAGTCCATAAAAGTATAAAACACACCCACCACTTCCAGAAGTCATGAAGCTGTTGCTGGTGTTACTGTCATGCCTCAGATAACAATGTCTGACTTTCAGCAACCAGACAACCAAGTCAAACAAAGAAGCAGTGCATGAATGCGTGAAACGTCTAGGATGACAGTGTTAGTGGTCTGTGATTTATAGAAGATGACATCATGGCCAAATATACTCTGTCAAAGTCTAAGGTGGAACATGTGCTGGAACCCTCTTTGTTTTACTTCTACCATTAAGCTGCTTTAAATGTTACTTGTCATAATGAATCCCTGTTAACCTTAAGTTTTATTTTTTGTTTTTTCAAGTTATTAAATGCTACTTTATGTCGCAACTTTATCCCTTTTGCAAGCAAAATTATTTCCAATTTGAAAGTACTATTTTTAAAAAGGAGCCTTTTTATTAATTTTTCATTTCATTTGCTTTGAGTTTACTTTAAACACAATCTTTTGCTTTCACACAAGCTCTATTTAAAACACTGGAACAGATACACAGAATGCAAGTGCCACCTGTTGTTCCCCCTCCCTTCACTTTTCATCTTTCTTTTTTAATCCATCAACAGCCACGCTGCTTGCCGTCCTTTGACGGGCCACACATAATCCTTCTGGTGCCAATAAAATGAAACACGATAAAGTCAAGTACAGATATGGAACATCACAGATGGAAACAATATGTGTTCATTTAAATCCTCTTTAATTGTCTTAAGGTGACATAACAAAACAAAATATTCTTTGGTAACAAAAAAAAACATGGGGTTCTACACTTTCATTTTACACTTTAAGTGCCTTGAGTCGTTACACTGAGTGGCTATCAGGCAAAATGCAGCACAGGTGGGATTTATACTTGCTTTTACCTCAAACTAAACCCCAGCAGCTTTCGGGTCAATTTGTCTCCCGTTAGGTATTCCACTTTTCTGTCTAGACAGCTTAACTTTTCCTGCTTTTAGACGTGATCTCACTGTGCTCCGCCGCCTGTGTCGAACATCTTCTTACGGCCCTCCATACCTGACATGGCCTCCACATTCTTACGCCAGTCACCTACTTCACTGGTAAGCACCTGAGAAGGAATAAAACAGGAAAAATGAATAAAAAACTGGAAAAAATGTTTTGATACTGAGAAACACAAGAGATTAGGAGCTAAGATGTGAGAGTGGTGATTCTGGTACCTTGTCCTGTTTCACATCCTCTTTCTTCACAGACTTGAGGTTGGCTCTGAGGTCCATTGAACCTTTGTGTTTGGAGCCCAGGAGGGCTCTCATCATCTCGTCTGCTGACACCCTCACTTTTCGCAGGGCAGGCTTTTTGAACTTGCCCCCGAGGTCCTGTACCTTCAGCTTCAGCTCATGGATCTAAAGCATTATGACGCAAAATGTATGAAAAAACTGAAACGTGAAAAAACAAGCTCACTTTGTCTGCTTATTCTGTAGTTTTTAGGAGTGTACATAGTCTAAAAGTGCTGTAATAATATTTCAGGAATATCTTTCTGTTAAATTGGCCGGCCGGTTCTGGTTTGACCAAAATATACAGTTAATAGAGAATTTAGCCCCCGATTTCATGCAGACATTTGTTCAAATTATTGTTATTTTACAGATACAAAGGATTTGCAGAGGTCTGGACGATAAGAGACACTTACATCTTTGTTATGCTTGTTCACTTTGGATTCACAGTCATATCTCTCCTCATCCACAACATCAATTTTTGTATGAAGCTGCTTGCACAGTTCCTAAAAGATCAGATGTTGATAACATATTAGTTAAATATGCCCACATATTTTTCTTCTTAACAAAAGCTGGTCTTTTGTGGCTTTAGAGAGCTTACTTGTAGTTCTTGCAGGGACATTCCAGACAGTTGCAACGGAGGCAACTTTTCTCCTAAATAGCGTACTTTCTCCTCCTCCCTCTCTTGCCTCTCCTTCTCCAAGTCCTCACAGGCTCTCGTGAGGAGCAGCATCTGATTGGACACAAATAGGTATCAATCACAGGACGAGGAAATTTTAGTCTGATCGTGAAAAAAATGATAATTTATGTTGGTGTTCATAAACAGTATCTATTATGTTATATGGCAGTGAGTCAGGTGTGCACCAGGAGTTAATGAAGCTTGCAGCATGTGAATGGCTCGTCATATTGTTCTTATATAAAATAGTATTAAATTAATATCAAGTTTTGTTGTCATGGGGATGTGTAGCAAACAAAAAAAAGGTATGTAAAGGCAACTCACTTTGAGGGAGAGCTTGCGAGAAGCCGAAATCTTCGACTTCGGCTGTGGAGAAAGTCAAAGCACAATCAGCTCAGTAATTCTAAATCAAATACTGATTATTTAGGTCTGTAAGGTGATATTTACAGTGTCCAGTACAGTAAATAAAAGGCTGACAAAGTACACTGTATCTTTCGACTAAAATCAAAGATTGCACATTGCATGGAAAGACCTGCGAGTGTCAAACTTCACTCCACTTACTGCAGTCACACGTAAAAAGATAACGCTTTATTATTAGGATGAAGTCAAGGGGAAAGCTCTCAGGGATGCAGATAACAATTCTGACAGATAACCAGTGTCACATCTTTGCCATGTGTGCAAGGACAATGTGTCCCCTGTCCATGCATGGAGGATTAACACTGTGGAATATAGCTGGCTCACCTTTTCCCCTCTGGGATTCATTGCTCTGGATCTGTCGTGCTCCTGAAACAGCAAGCAAGAACACATGAGGACGATAATCTTAAAGGCAATGGCAGGTTTACATGAGTGCGTTATCTATTCTTATCCTTTTAGGAAGCGAGCACAACTTTTCCTTAAAAAACAATGAATTTCACAAATATGAACCATACATGAGGCATATAACAGGAATTTTCTTACCTCACTTCAACTTCTTGAGCAGAAACAAACACATGAGAGAAAAAGTTTGTATTAGTGAAGTTTTGGTGTAATATGTCATGCCATTAAACTACACTGAAAATTGACTACATATAGCAACCAGAGAAATTTACTCCATCATGTTCATCATCATCCCAAATATTAATTTTTTTTATTCTGTATTTTTTACAGTTTAACTAATGACAGCTCTGCAGATTTGTTAAGCGATTAGATCAGCTGCAACATTTGTTCTGACAAAAAAAGGCGACGCCAGACAGCAGCAGTTGCACACAGACTTTTAAGATCAGTTCTTTGTTAGGTTGACGATATTTTTAAAAGTATGTACAAATTACTATATTGTACAGCTTTAACCAAAACAACACTGGATAAGCACCGTCTTATTGTCTACAACATCTATTTATTTTTTAGATTCTATTCTGTAACCTTGTAAGAAAATTTAAATTATATTAGCACCTTCTTATTAGTAGCTCTGGCAATATTCTGAGAAACCTTGACTAGGTAAAACACACAATATAGCATCTGTTCTTTTACCTGTAAATGTGCGTCTGTGGAGGTGAAGAGAGTCAAACAGCAGCTGCTGAAGACAATGGGCAGCTTTTTATGTGGGGTCGATGGCGAGTGGACAGCAGATATAACGTCTGGTCCCAAGAATGTGCTGGCAAGAGACCAAGCATTAAATATCACCTCCCCTGACACTGACAACACAAGGAAAGTGTAATAATAAATCAGTAGCATTGCCTTAATGGTATTGTCTACAGATCAGCATTTGAAATGTTATCATTTTTCCCACTTGGAATGATTGGGAAATGCAAAAGCTGATATATTAGTAACAATTATTGACATTATTGTATCTTCCCATAAAAGGGACATTCGAAAGCTTGCCAATTCTTCTACGTCGGTGAAGCTATATAACCTAAGCAATTACATCAATTCATTATAGCTAAAGAGATTCTCTCAGTAATAATGATGCTGTTTATGAGAAACCTAAAGCCTTTACTGGGGCTAGCCAATGCAGACAATCATACTCTAAGAATAGATCAGGCCTCTTCGCCATTGTGCTCTGCTTTTAACCGACTTAGCAGTGTCAACACATGCAGTAAGGTTTAAGAAAAGACTGCAAGTACACTGAAAAAACACAATTTAATTCAGATGGCATGCTGTATCCACAAAAGGTGTGATGCTTTGCAAAAATAATAATAAAAAATAATAATAAATGACAAATAAATTAAAAAAGAGTATTTAAACCTCGTGTTTAATTGAAAATGCTGGGCTATAAAGATAGCATGTGCATATACAGACCTTTTTTTTCCCCTGGCAGTCATTTTGACATGAAACAGTAGGTAAGCACAGGTGTTTACAATGACATTGATGAAGGTAAAGTTCTATTCAGGTGCAGAGCATTATTTGACTTTATTAATAGCACCTGTTTACTTGCAATTACATGTCAAAATGGCAGCTATGAAAAAAAGGTCTATATATGAATAAAGATATGAATAAAGTTTGGATAGATGCAATAAAAGGAAAATTCGTAACACTTTGCATACACCTATGTAAAAAAAAAAAGAGCATCTACATGAGCACAAGCCAGTTTTTTGTTTTGTTTTTTACAGACAGTTGCAAAGAATCTGGGTGTTTTTTTATCCGGGGTCTTTACATAACTAAAAGGTTTCCAGATTCCAGAGAAATCTCTGTGCGCAAGTGACAAAGACAGCATTTAATAAAGAAATGATTCACCTGTGGGAAACTGTATGACCTCAGGAACACTTCTAAAAGCTTTGTAGAAAGCAAAAATCACCGCTACCACAAGCGGTCACTGGAGTCGTCTGGATTCAATCTGGGTCCTTTGCACATCTGTCAAGATCTTGTTAATGCTGGGTTTATATATGCAGCTTTCAAAGCAACATGTTGTTCTTTAAAATTTCCAGGAAATGGAAACAGGAAGTGGAGAAAGACAGGAAAAATCTGCTGTGTGACAAGGCACGTAACAGCCATTCATTTCCTGGGGTGAAATAAGCATCTTAGTGTGGAAAAGTATGAGTTTCAAAATATTTGTTGTTTCATTTTAGGCTCATTTTTCAGTGACATTTAAAAAAATGTCAAATTCTCTCTGTGAGAATCTACCAAAACAGTCATATACACAAAGAAATCCCAACAGAGCACACTCTTTAAATAAACTACATTAAAAAGCAGGCCTGTGTGGGCAGTTGCTCGAAGTTGAAGAAGGCGCATATACAAAGATTTCAAAACACCAACATCTACTGTCAACAATTCTTTGGCACACCTTTGCAAAGACTTCAGAGTATGAGTGCTAATCTTGACCTGAGCGCTGACTCTTCTTGCAAATCACTTAACCCCTGAGCATCAGGTTTCTAATCTTTCCAGGAATAAAGCTGATGCAAGCGCTAAGGTGTTTTTGGTAAACTGAGCATTAGTTACAAAGGGCATCTTCATATAGTACCACATGGAACATGGAACAGCCAATGCTCCTTTGCTCTCTTGAGGGCTTCTCATAGATTAGAAATCATTGTGAAAATTAGTGAGAATATCTGTCAGCTAAAAGATGAGCGTGTCAATTATGGTTCCTTCTGACCCTACTTGACTTCACTGTAACACCGTTATAGACCACTCCCATAATACCATTCAAGTTTAGCATCACGGATGGGTTTTACATTCTGTGGCTTTAAGAGCAATTCATTCAGCAGCTCTTAAGTTCAAGATAGACTATTAAATATTCATTGCTAGAAATTTGGAAATTCCTTGTCACTATTATTGTTCAGTTTGTAACATCTCAAACTTCTTTGTCTACGCAGTTATTAAACGAAATGAATATATATCTTGCGTCAGCTTTTATTTGAATCATACTACACCAATACTTTCCATTCAATTCATAGACAACATAACTCTAAGAGCTTGGGTTTTTCTTTGTGCCAATAAATATTCTTATGGCATACACTACCAATTTACCTGTCATATTAGCAGTACACTGCTTTCAGCATGGAGCAAGCTAAAGAGACAATGCCTCAGCGCGTAACGAGTGTCAGTAAAAGGAGGAAGTTGAGGGGGACAACAAATGTTCTGTTATTTTTTTTCCTAGTGATCCCCAGCAGGTGGGAGTGCTATTTCTGATGCAACCCAACTCCCTCCTGTCTCTACACAGACACATGGGCACCCAAAAAGAAAAACTAGGCAGGCTTTGGTATCGGGGAACTGCTTGTAACGCACTTTCTACTGGTGCTGCTTTCACATATAGGTTGGTTACTTTTGAGCTTAAAGGAAAGAAAAAAAAGAAAATTATTTTTTCGATTTTAAAGAAGATATTTAAAGTTATATTTTGTATTTTTTGTAACTGTCATATGTTCCGTGGGCCACATGAACCCATGGTCGTGACATAACAAGTTAAGTTACTGTGTGTATTATACATCAAATGTACTACATTTTAGGAACGAAAAACTGAAAGTACCTTTTTTTTTCATTTATGGAAAAGTACAACTTTGAGTTATTTTAATACTCAAGTATTAAACTCGAGCATCAGAATGAGGAAATACCATTTAAGTGACTTGAACGTGGCATGGTAATTGGGACCAAATGGTGTGGGCTGACTATTCCAGAAACTGCTGATTTTCCCCACATGACCATCTCTAGGGTTTACAGAAAATCCTTCAAAAACAGGAAATGAGCAGCAGTCCGCTAGAAAAAAAAATGTCTTCATAATACCAGATGTCAGAAGACTATTTCAAGCCAAGATGACAGTAACTCAAATAGCCTCTTGTTACAACCAAGGTATGCAGAAGAGCTTATCTGAAGGCACAAACACTTCAAACCTTGAAGCAGATGGGTGACAGCAATAGAAAAACCACACTGCTGTCAGTTAGGAACACAAAACTGAGGGTACAGTTTACACTGACCCCACCAAAACCGGTTAATAGAAGATTGGAAAAAATGATTACTTTTTTCCGTAACATTTGAGTCTGTGGGGTCAGAATTTGACATAAACTGCATGAGAATATGAATCCATCCTGCCCTTTATCAATGGTTCAGACTGAAGGTGGCGATGTAATCATCTGGGGGAGATTTTCTTGGCACACTTTGGGTGTGTTAGTATCAAATGAGCATTATTTGAATGCCCCAGCCCTCCTGAGTATTATTGCTGGCCATGCCTCCACAGTCACCAGATCTCAATCCAAAAGAACACCTTTGGGATGTAGTGGATCAGCAGACTCACATCATGGACGTGTACAGCTCACAAATCTGCAGCAGTTGTATGATGCTATCATGTCAATGTGGAGCAAAATCTCTGGTGAATGTTTCCAGCACCTTGTTAAATCCATTCCATGAAGAAGTAAGGCAATTTTGAAGATAAAAGGGGGTTCCAACTCAGTACTAGCAAGGTGTATCTAATAAACAGTGGGTATAGCTTTTTTCTAAAGACTTTTAATGTCTGCCTTTTCTCCACATAATATACTCCAGGGATACTTAAAAGGAACAGTGTGCAACCAAAACAAAGTTAACATTTGGAACTGAAGAGTGTCAAACTGAATGATGCATCCTAATGCTTTTGGCTTGGCTCAGGAAATAGTGCAGGTTTTCTAGTTATCTGAAGGGCTTCAAAATGCAAATCAAAGTCTCCCTGGGCATGGTAGCTGGATACTATGCCCAGATACTCATTGTAAGATACTCATCGTAAGAACAATTACTAGCTGTTTTAATCAGGTACTATATTGTACTTCTACTCCACTACATTAATACTCAACACTTACTTTTCAGATGAGGATTATAAAATCAAAACTATTGTTAATTCACATAATAAGAATCATTTTTACTTTAAAAAAACACCTCTTGTCTGAAGCTACAGCAGTACAACTTCACTTTTTCACACTGAATTAATAAGATTTTTAATTAAGTGACATTTCAAAGCAGAGCTTCTACCATAGCAATATCAACACAGCAATAGAAATAGTGGATTTTATTTTATTTTTTTCATTTTGCTTTTACATTTTTTCATCCAGTGAATGCCCTCACACACATTTTGGATCTTGCGCAGACGTCCATAGTCCCACCTTTTGTTTTCCTTTATTTTCAAGGCACAGAGAACAGCTTACACGTGACTTCAGCCAAGTGGCCAAACATGGCATCCTTTTCCCCCCTTCCCTTATCAAGCTACACTCTGATAAGAAGCATTTGTGAGGCTCTTTTTTCTTTCTTGTGTATTTTTAGTATCTTTCTTTTTAAATATATAAGTGCTTGCCTTGCCTTGAGTTCCCTTATAAGTATGTCCTAACTGTCAAAGTCAAAGACACATCCTGAGAGAAAGCACAGCTGGAAGCCAAGTTAAAAAAGTTCAAGTTAGTGAAAATCTGGTATGCCTACGCCCACACACCGGATTATTTTTGGGAGGGCGGGGAGCAGCTACATAGCACAGGTTTATACAGGAGGTTATACTGCAGCTGCAAGTACAGTCAAAACACAATAGAAAAATCCGGGGCACATGGCAAAGAGTGGACTTTTTTGTAGAAAAGCAATTGTCTGAAGATGGTTAAGTCTGGATTAAAATCAGATCGCAAAGTGGCTTTAGTGTGGTGTTGGGGTGTGCTAATCTCACAGCTGCAGCAGCGTCTCATGTGAAATCCTATTTCTCCTGTGGAGGAGAAGTCCGGCAGGGGGCGACAACGACTCACATCAGCGAAGATGCTCGCTTTTACGCGTCAGTCAATGATAAGTCAGCGGTAATTCAGACGTGACTCTGAAGCAGGATCTTTAAAATAAAGACTCTCACTCAAAAAAAAATATTTTTTTTAAAGGGGGAGGGGCAAAATAGGAGAAAAAGACAGTTATATGTTTTAAAAGAAAAGTCAAAAGATTACAAGAATATACAGGAAATATTATAAACAGTCACTTGTCACAGTGAGAAATGTAAATTACTTAGCAGAAACCTTTCAATTCATATGACAATAGCATGTGGATGCTGTGCCTTTTACTTTATGAAATCAATCACCAAGATAGTGCCTAATAATCGAAAAATGATTCAAGGCAAGTCCAAAGAAGAAAGAGAAGCGCTGACTGCTAAACTTGGTACAGCTAACTTTGGAATCGCACGCTCCTCTGAAGTTCCAGTTCCTTGAGTTTGGATTTTGATGTGTTTACCTGCTCTCTAAGCCAGAATGTTTAACATTCAAGTTGACACTTAACATTTTAGTGTTAAAAGTACAGTACCTTCAGCTTCACCTTCTTATATGGGATTAGAATGGTATATTTTGCATGTTTAATAGATTAAGACCAACGGTAAAATGTGCAGTTTAACTGGTTTCATAACAGATACAAGATTACAAAATATGTACCAAGGCAGATGCGTTTTATGGCGTTGCTTTATCAACACATTTGCAATTTTAAGGTTTGAATTTTTTTCCTCTTTTTTATTGACATTATGTGAGTCTGTTATGTTGTAAAGTATGTGCTCTGGCAGTTGGGAGGGAAATGCACTTCCCGTCTAGAAGCATTAAAATTTTATAATATTCCATGTGCTCCTCGGTTGTATGTTTGATTAGGAAAAACATCAAAAGCCTTTGCTCAGCATGCTCTACAGTGCTGCATGCGCTGAATATTTAGTCAGGACTAAACCAAAGTTGACTTTTGCTTTATATATTTGTAGATTTGTAGAGAGAGAAATGTGGCACTTCAACAGTAAGGACACTTTTTGGATACTTTTTCCCCTTGAAAAAACTAACTTCCAGCAAGGGGGAAAAACTACCACAAAGTTTCCATCACAACGACAGAGGCCATAAAAACATAAAAATGATTATTTGAAGCTATATAACTTATATAACATCTGCTGTTTGGATTATCCCTAAATAAACGCTGGAAGAGCTATTTATCCACGATTTTTATCTATATGTTGTGTTAGAGCAGACAGTTTCGCCATAAAATTCAAACCTAAACTTTGTTCAGGTCCTTCTCGGCTTGCTGGGTCCAGGGGTAAAAGTGGACAAGTGTGAGGCGTGAGGATCGCGTGTGCTTTTATTTTGAAAGTCGTTTTCCGTTGTCGCAAGCCCTACTTTATTGGCCTTGATGAGCCTCTGACTGCACAAGAAGCACTTTGTCTGAGGGAAAAGGGGTGAGGGAGGGGGCGGTGTTGATAGAAGAAAGACGGGGAGGTGGAGGGAAGCTGAGTCGGACTGGGCCGGTTAACTTGCACCGCAGACCCCCACAGCAGGACAGCCCAGGATCCGGGAGATAACACGCGGTGATCGTGGTCGTGGTGGTCGTGGTGGTGGTGGGGGTCGAGAAAGAGATCCAGGTGGAAAGATGTGGGGCATACAGAATCGGGATGAAGCAGGACGCGGGGTTTGGAGGGAACACGCGTGACTCCTCACGAACCGCGCGCTGTAATGGAGATGGTGATGCACCAAGAGCAGAACAGCAGATTCCTGCAGAGCCGCACACGCTGCCCCACAGCCCCACGACCCAGCGCTAGCCGGTACAGGGATAGACGCAGCTGCTTCTCGCTGTTAAAACCTCGCCAGCAAAAAAACGGATTTCCAAACCGATGCTTGAGCCAAACAACCGGATAACAGACTCCATTCAGACCCCCACCGCGTCTGCGGGATGAGACGGGGATTCGGCGAGGACGGAGAGACCTGCTTTGAAAAGACTGCGTTTCACACCACAGGCTTCGCTCTGCTGGTGGTTTTGAGAAAGAAATAAAGGAAAAAAGGAGAGAGATAGAGGAAAAATAAAATAAAAGGGAAAGATGTTTCTGCGATGCTACCGGGCCAAACTGTCGGCGTGGGCCGCTCTGTGCGTGCTGGTGCTCTGCTGGTTTTACGTTTTCCCCGTTTACAGACTGCCGAGCGATAAAGAAATAGTGGAGGAGGTGCTGAGGCAGGGGGAAGAATGGCAGAAGAACCAGACCGGCATCGATTTGTACAGGTTCGACTCAGAGCTGTGAATTTCCTTTAATAAGCTTCAAGCTGTGATTTGCAGTGTGGACCCCCCAAAACCCACCACGTTGGATTTAAGTGTCTTTCAAGAGAAGATGAAATGATTAATAATTGTTTTAAGGCTTATTGCTAAATGTAACAGCTTCCCAGGAAAAATGAGGCCTCTAATTTCATTTTCAATTTAGTAATTAATACATGCTTTTAATATTTTGGTGCTTTAAAACCAACAATCATGACAAACGAAAGCATAATTCTAAAGTAAGTAATTTTAGTGTGTTACAGTAGTGTCTCAGACATAAAGATGACCACAGACAAAGTGTGTTAGTTACACCGTGGCAGTTTTATTTATATCTTATTCACCATTCTCAGAGGCAAAGCCGATTACAGGGTAATCAGAGAAAGTGACACCTGAAGAGCAGGCCTGCTGGAGGATGTGATGCTCACTTGGAGCCGGGTCATTTATGTGGTTCTCTTTTAATGGTGCTCTAAACACCTTTTGTATGTTAATGACTTAGGATTGCTTGCTTCTTGGGAATTAACAGATGAGAGAAAAGGCAGTTTAAAATGAGCCTGATGTAATAATGTAATATAGTTAAAGTATCTAATGTAGTTTAGTCGTATGGACTAATCGTCATGACACAATGGTGCCTTCCTTTGGGAAGATAGCTACAGATGTGTCATTGCCTGTCATTGTCTAGTTATTACCAGAAAGTATTTTAAAAACAGTCACCAAAATTGGTGTTTCCTCCTCTCTCCACAGGAAGCTGCTGTCAGAATGCTGCGATCCGAAGCGGATGTTTGCAGTGACCAAGGAGAACTCACCTGTGGGCAAAGTCCTGTGGTACGATGGCGAGTTTTACTACTCGCACACCGTCAACAACAACACGTACTCCCTCTTTGTACAGGTATATTGATAAGTAACACCCTTATGTTTCTCAGAAAATAGTGCTGTCTGAGTTGCAGTGACGGTCTGTTCACATAGGAGTCCTTCCTCTTGGTTTTATCGTGGGGTTTTGATTTTCCCACATCTAGAGACGCATGTTTTTAAGAGCGGCAGCTGTGTCTTTGAGATGTGACTGAGACCAAATAACTGAAAATTGATTTCTGTCCTACCCGGTGCATTACAGATGTGTTGTGGTGACTGGTTTAGTGTGAAATCTAGCTGATCCATAATGGAGGAGGGGAGTGGGCAGGAGGGAAGATGGACATCCTCTTAAGGGGAAGAGGATTGCAGGTCTACAGCTTTTAGTGTGGACAGGAGTCGATATGAAGATGTGACAGGATTAGTGGTTTGGGGCAACTTGAAAGATGAAAAGATAACACAAAATATTCCTTTTTTTAGTTATTCTTACCTGCAATTTCCTTTTTAAATTTTTTTTTCAACATTAAAAAGGCTCCTGCTCTGTGCGTTTATACCACTCAACTAGATATGTCCTGTTGTGGGTTTTTTTCTCCACTTAAGTCTAAGACAGTGTTGTTGCAACACTACTTAAAACTTTCTCCTTTGCTTTCTATTTTCACTTAGGAAAAAAGGAAAGAATAAAGTGTGTATATGTGCCTCCGTGCACATGTATTTGTCCCCAGCTAAGCAGTGTAGGACGCAGTTTTACATGCATCATTGACTACGTGTGGATTCTCATCTAGATGAGGGTTTTTTGTGTTTGTGGTTAGAAACAGCAATGAAAGGGGAACTACAGGGGTGAGTGCTGTTGCTGTGTTTACCATATTGAGTTCTTCCTCTGAGGCTTTAGATCTGCAGTCAAATTTCCTGCTTGGTACATGTGGTGAATATTTGACCGTAATTTGCAGGCATGAGCTGTGCATGTTCTTTCATGAAGGACAGGGGGAGGTGGTTTGAATAAATAAAAGAAATGAGATTATAATGAAAGGGACCAACCTAGGCACTTGTGTTTGTGTGCATTTGCATGTAATATATTGGTTTAAACATAGACTTACACTCACCGAACACTTTAATAAGTACACTTTGTTAGTACTAGCTTGAACTACCTTAATTATTTGTGGCATATATTCAACAAGGTACAGGTAACATTCATCAGAGATTGTCATCCATATTGACACGACAGCATCACACAGTTGCTGCATATTTATGTGCTGCACATCTATGATGAGATTCTTCCATTCTTCCACATGCAGAGTGCTCTGTTGCATTGAGATCTGGTGACTGTGGAGGCTATTTCAGGACAGTGAACTTATTGTCATGTTCAAGAAACCAGTTTGAGATTAATTGAGCTTTGTGACATGGTTCATCCTGCTGAAAGCGGCCATTAGAAGATGGATACACTATGGTCATAAAGGAATGGACATGGCTAGTAACAATACTTGGGTAGGGTGTGGCCTTAAATGATCCTCAGTTGATACAAAGGGGGCCTAGAGTGTGCCCATAAAATGTCCGCCAAACCATTACGTCACCACCATCAGCCTGAACTGATTTTGTTGCTACAAAGCAGAATGAATTCATGCTTTCATGTTTATGCCTAATTCTGACCCTGCCATAGTGTTGGCATGCTTCACGGTAGGGCTGGGCCATATCATAGCGTTCACGGTAATACCGGTATAATGTTAGACAATGATAAGAAAATGAAATATCGCGATAGAATATGGGTAAAACGCGCATGCGCAGTGCCTTTGTTTTCATACGTACATGGCGGAAAAAGCATGGCTGCGACGGAGACTGAGAAGGGTGAAAACAGATCATTGAATGAAACAGATGAACCAGAATTAGTTTGTAAAAATGGTGCCAACTTCAGTGGTGTGGAACTGGTTTGGTTTTCGTCCGTCAGATACCCACCAAAGCACAATTTCTGGTAGAACATGCAAGCGGGCCGAAAAACCTGCGGCTGCACGGCGTCAACGCGTTAGCGCCGTCCAGCCCCGCACGGGGCGATCCGCGTTAACTCGCTAACGGAGATTTGCTGCGTTAACACGGTTATGACGTTAACGTCATTTTAACGAGATTAACGCCGACAGCACTAGTTTTAATACGACTTTGGTAAGCTACGAAGCCGCACCGCTTGATTGATTGTCGGAGCATTACGGCTACCGTAGTCAGGAGCCTGGCGGAGTAATACGTACTGTGCTTCAACATAATATTACCGTATTGTGTGTGTATAACCTCTTTTTAAGTTTTGTGGATATTATACATGGTTGCTACATCCAGATGTACAGAATCAACTTTTGGAGATTTACTTTCCTGGATGATTGAG